>JAMZAV010005465.1:0-44533 GCA_024449915.1 Sweltsa coloradensis | reverse complement strand
GCAACCGAGCAACTGAGTAGATCTAGGAGGCAGTGCTACAACTAAGATCCTTTAATATTACTCGTTCTTTTAACACTGCCTACGCACATAGTCTCAATCTCATCATTTTTCATTTAGCCTAAGGACCTTTCTGAATTCTGTAAACCTTAGGTCTTGGTCTTGATTTACGTCATGAATTACGTCATCAATCACTCTGTTTCATCCGTGACGTCACAAGTAGCTCTGAATAGTCACGCACACAATCGAGACTGATTGAAATCAAGTAATAAGAATAAGAATCGAAAGTGCACACTAGATTCAGGTCTTGATCATGGCAGACGTTATTGACGTGTATTTTCTATACCGTTTCCATATCAAATTTGATTCTGTACTATTTATTTTAGTATTATTACTAACATTTAATAACTAACTTGGCTACTCAACATGATTTGGAAGTGTTTTATTTCGATCATCTCCCGAGGCCGCCATGTTCTAGTAATGAGAATGAGACTAGTGTGGTATTTTCAACGAGACCAAGATCAAGTATAAGACCAAGTAATAAGTAATAAGACCAAGTAACGAGACCAAGGACAGAATTCAGAAACGGCCTAACCTAAGGCTATTGTAATCACTCTAGGGTCAAAACCTTAAAAGTCAATGAAAGTTGGCTGAATGAAAGAGTTCCTTTATTAAACCGCAAAAAAGCATTTTTGTTAGGGGCAGGACATTATGTATTTAAACTGACTTGCAAGTGCTATTTTTATGTTACTTAAAAATGCATATAGTAATATGTATCTTGTTTTAATTGGGTCTAATTATCTACATGAATTATGTAAATATCTATGACAATACCAATAAATATCATATCATCATATCATATCATAACCTCACTATTGGCCATTGTATAGGGCTCCCATAATACAAAAATCCAAAACGGGACAACTATTTTAGGGGACCAGCACGGGGGGTTTGGGGGGCTTTGCCCCCCAACTATAGCGCCGCAGGCGAAAATTTTGAAAATAAGGTTTTTAGAGTGTGTTTGGTGCGTTCTAGAAAAAATAAGTGGTCTGAATGCAATACCAAATTAATGCATTTTTTTAGGAGTAAAAACTATTTTAAAAAAATGGGGTAGTGACGATACAGATCATGTTACAACCATTGAAATGCATCAATACGTTCGCGATCACGTCCAACAACAATGGGAAATTGCCGAAATTGTTGGTCATTGCTCTTCTGAAGTGGGGGGGGGGGTCACGGCAAAAAGAGGGGATAATTCTCCCCATCCTCCCCCCCCCCTTCCTACGCGCCTATTCCCGAAAATGTTAACGTTGAAACGAAAATTAGGAGATATATTATTAAAGTCACAACACATTGTACACTCAACAATCCCTTCATTATTCTTGTTACTTTTTCGAAAAAATAAGAAAAATCTGTCTATAGTTTATCGGTAAAATGATGACACTTTCTTCTTACTGTTGGCCGCCTGGATCTAGACCTTGACTTCTTGAATCTTTATAGTTCGTTTTTGGTGAGTGGTTGGTAACTGGCTATGGTCGGGGTGAAGAGTTGCATTGCAGGCGCGACGATTCAAATGCTAGACCGTAAAAATAGCGCGGTCGTTCGCCATTCTAAAAAACGGGACAATTGAGCGTCCCGGCTACAAGTAGCCGGGACGCCGGGACACCACCTCAAAAAAGGGACTGTCCCGGCCTAAACGGTACGAATGGGAGCCCTACCATTGTAGGGTATATCGTTTTTTGACAATAGTGTAGCCAGCACATCTAGTGCAAAATAAAATTTTGAGAATCGGTTTTCTGGATATAGTTTCTAGACACCCTTAGCTTCAGCTATAAGGACAAATAGATTTCTCTAATAAAGTTCATGTATGTTTTTTTTGGAATTCGTAAATTCGTACACCAACTGTTATTTGAGAAATCTATTTCTCCTTATAGTTGAAGCTGAAGCTGAAGCTAAAAGTGTTTAGAAACTAAGCCTATATCCAGAAAAGAAAACCCATTCTCAAAATTTAATTTTGCTCTAGACGTACTGGCTACACTATTGTCAAAAAAACGACATAGGTTATATACTGTTATAGGCCTAATGGCCGAAAGTGAGGTTATGTCCCGTCCCAAAAAAATTACAATTTTTTCTGATGTAAGGTCCTCTTTCATTCAGAAAACTTTTCAGCCATGTTTCTTCGACTTTCAAATTATCGGCCAGAGGTGGAAACAATAGCCTTAACAACATCATCAAAACCTTGTATTTACTCTAATGTAGGCTTACTGTATTTCAGAATGCCAGATATGTAGGCATATTATTTTTTATATTCGTAGTGATGAAGACGAGGAAGAGATGCGCCCGCAGAGTTCCAAGTTCCGCCAGCAGTTCGAGCAGAGCACGTCTATCGACGGTGATATTGCCGGTCTGCGCAAGAAGCGTACTCCTGTTAATCCAGCGCTGATGCAGAAGGGAGTGGGACATTGGGAGAAACACACCAAGGGTATAGGTGCCAAACTGTTGCTACAGATGGGCTACCAACCGGGGAAAGGACTTGGGAAAGCTCTTCAAGGAATACAGGCACCAGTGGAAGCCAAACTGAGGAAGGGGAGAGGTGCAATTGGTATGTGGTATTTAATATAATATAATTTATATAATTACGTTCACTAGCCCTACTGATACATTACGTATTTTGTGAGAACATTTTAACAAGAATGGGTTAAGACTTGAATTAAGAGTTAAGACTTAGAGGAGAGGTAACAGTAAGTTATTGCCATGCTTTGTAGTTGCCTTTTACGTGTTAGGAATTGAACAGTTTAGAATCGGGTCCTATTCCATTTAAAATCGTGTAGTTTAGGCCTATACCTAATAAGAAATAAAGTAATAATTAGGGGCAGGTACTAATAGTAAAAACAAACTTTCACCGTTAAAACCATAAATTAGGCATAGGCCTAAATAATTTTCAACACCAATTCATTGCTTTTGGTCTGTACAAAACCAAAGATGCAAATTAAGTTCCATTAAAAATACCTGCCTCTGAATTCTCATCCCTGCATTTTATTGTAATGCAAGCCTTTTACTAGGGATGGGAAAAAGCGTTTAATTTCCTAAACGTTTAACACCTTGAAATTTTTGCATTTAAACGTTTTAAGCCCTATTTTCTTGAACAAAAAATATATATTAGTTACATATATATAAATTTTAGGTAGGCGAAGGCCTAGGTTTTACAACAAAAATCGTAATTTTGTACTTATGACCGGCATACGAATAATTAATTCTCACTCTTGTATTTAATGACCCGGCACTTCCACCATGTGTAACAGACAAGCCAGGGACCCGGCACCTCCAACAAAATTAACCACTTTCAGAAAATTATCGGACTAATTTGTTAGCCCGTGTTTGTGTAGTCTCCGAAAGTTATAACAAAATAATATTTCATTTTTACTAAACGTTTTTTTTTATAAATGTAATAACCTCTAACCGTCCACTAAACGTTTAAACGTCCCATCCCTACCTTTTACAAGATCCCACACCAAAGATTTAAAAAAAATCAGGGTTTCAAACTAAATGTTGAATTATTTTCACAGCCAATTCACTGTTTTTGGGCATAGTAGAAACAAAAATTGTCTTTTATTTTCACCCCAAATACCTGCCTTTGGTGATAATGCAGCCCATCTGGGCCCCAATTCCTGTAGGTAGGCTAATGTTTTAACTCTGGACTTAAGTCTTAACCCTCTAACCCTTAACACCTTTGGTTTTGGTTTGGTTTTATTTTATTTTTATTGTATAATTTTGACCCCTTACACACACACACAAGGTGGTCAGGGCACATTACAAGTCAATCAATCAATTACCGTAACACATTTACATTACCAAAAACATAGTTCACATTAATTGGACATTTAAAAATACATGTACTGTATCGTATATAAAACACATTCATCTCCCTGTAGCCTCAGTATTAGTCTCAGGTGTACAATCGGCTTCAGAAGTAAATCAAGGGTAATCTTTTACAGACACCAGCCGACACTCACTTGTCCAAACTTCGGATTTGTTCTATAAGGCACACCACTAAATACACAAAGCTAGCACGGGCAAGGATTTGATGGCTTGTTCTATTTATGTGACATTGTCACTAGAAAAAAATTGTCCCTAATTAATTTGTTCTTTAGAAATAAGCCTGTGCTAAGTCTATGCAGTGTTTGGTGAATCCATTAATATACACAAACCTTGTTCTATTACTAACTAGGCCTATGCCCTGGGCACAGTGTTTAAAAGTTCCAATAGGCCAAATGCTAAAGAAAGCCATGTTTACCCACTGCCTGTTAGATGACGTCAGCAAGTGATAGTTTTGTGAATATAGCGCACCGAGCGACGCTAAGTACAAACAGAATGTTCACGAGCGATAACGGTAGAGAACTGCAATGTATGTTCGTGTATTTAACTTTATGTGGGATCACCAGTCACCACCCTAAAAATGTAGCGTTCTCACCGTCCTAAAGTATGTAATCGGATGTAGTCAAATTCTATGTCAAGCTTTCTAATTTATTCTAATATTTTGCCCGAGGCCTGAGCCTACACCAAATAATAACGTACAAAAATGTTTACATATTAGGCCTATAACATGCATTGACAATGTATAAAACCTTACCTATCTGTGAATTTGTATATTCAACATTGTAGGCTACTTTGTTTGTTCGATGGGTTGATTTTATTTTTGTACTGGCGCTACCGGGTTTCTTGGCGGCGATTACGACCGTTGCCATGGTTTCCACAACCACGGGCCCACTGCCTTATAGTTATATTCAGGTGAAAATTTGCTGGAAACCAATTAATTTGCCAGGCGGTGAGTCCATATAAATTTATTTTCGTTTTCGTGCTACGTATCTAAAAGATAAAAGTGACGTTAGATAACGGTAGGTATCTTTCAGACCCCTTGATTTACTTCTGACGCCTGTAATTATATGGTATACGGTTGGCCGAGAAAAATGACTTAAAATTTTGTCACCTTGTTTTTAGAGGTATTATTAATGATTCCTTATTAATTTCCAGTTGGCGCACTAGGCCTATAAACTTTTTGTTATTAGTATTGTTATTCGTTGTTTTAACTACGGTAGTTACGGTAGGTACCGCTGCGTACGCAGCGGCCTGTACACATGGAGTTTACCCGCTATCAATGTCAGTGTCAGTGATAACGTGCTTCGCCATGGTGTGCGACGGTTGTGAGGTCACCCTGTGTGATTTTGTTGTAATGTGTAGGGATATTGAGAAGTTAATTGGGTTTTTGCGTAAACACGGGGTATTGTTGGACAAGTTGAAATGCCCCAAGTGCAACGCCGATTGCAATCTGAATAGTGCATTTTATTGGTTTTGTGCAAAAAGTGTGGTAATTAGGGAAAACAAGAAAGTGAAGCGTGTGAAATGTAACTTTAAGCAAACATTATTTAAAAATACGTGGTTCGGTAACTCTAATTTAGGACTAGCAAATATTTGTTTAATGACGATATTTTGGCTAATTTAAAACCACCAAGGCAGAAGTTGATTCAAAATGAATTGAAATGTAGTGCAAATACCGTTGTTGATTGGTGTAATTATTGTAGAGAAGTGTGCGTCGAGTGGTAAACGAAAATATAATCGAGGGCGAATCATTGAAGGCCAATGGGTATTTGGCGGGTTGGAGAGAGAATCAAAAAATTATTTATAGTTCCCGTTGGCGAAAGAGATAAAACCACATTATTGCGCGTAATAAAGGAGTGGATTTTGCCTGAAACGACAATTATATCTGATGGTTGGAAGTCATATCATAGCCTGAAAAATGAGGATTTTGAACATTTAAGTGTCAACCACTCTGAAAATTTTGTTGATCCAAAGACAGGTGCGCACAGTCCGCACACCCAAAACATTGAAAGGTCATGGAGGGAGGTGCGCGCCAACATACCACGGTATGGGCGTAGGGAGGATCATTTCGTGGGGTACCCATCCACAACATACCGAACGCATTTGTGAATTCTTTAAAGAATTAGGCATTTTATATAACCCGGCGAGTGTTGTCGTTGACGAAGAACAAGTTGGCGATGATGATGAAGAAGCGGAACCAGCCACCACCAATTTCAAAACATAGCGGTCGAGTTCAAGGTAAGAAGTGTATGACGTCACGGCGGCATATGAGCTCCATTGCGTCACTACTGTCATTGCCAACATGGCGGACAACATTGACATTGCGGCTACACTACCTACGTAGATAATTACATGAATAACATCATTCATGGTTGAAAGTTTGTGTTGCGCCAACTGAAAATTAATTATAGAACTTTGATAATACCTCTAAAAACTAGGTGACAAAATTTTAAGTCATTTTTCTCGGCCAACCGTATACTATATAATTACCCTGACGCCTAGTGTACGGTGCATAAAATACAAAAATGCAGGTACATAACTTAATAGGCCTACACAATATAATATGTTATGTCAGTCTATTAATCAAGACTCCGGACAATAAAAATAAAAATACTACTTATAAACATTACTTTCTCACAAATAGATGTCTTCTCTTAAACCTACATTAGACGGTTCAATGGTCCGTTCAAGTTTCCTTTAACTCAATGACAAAACATCTCAATATGAAGGATGTTTTGTAGTATTTTATTATCTTTGCACATTTTGTTTTTGTTTTGTCCTTGAATTCAAGGAAATTTGAACGAACCATTGAACCATCTAATGCAGGCTTTAAATTCAACTATTGAGTAAAAACTTAAAAAGCATTTCCTGTTACTATTAGTAGGTATTGTATTAGGTGTAGAAATGGATTTTCAATAATAGTTTGCCAGTGTCGTTTTTGTCCCGTAAGCTTTTGGGTAGAGAGAGTTATAGAACAGTATACCTGATACATTGTGTCCCTTTTGTAACCTTGTGATGCGTGTTGCAATGTGGAATGTTCATTTTATCATTTTGTTAACCCCAACTAGAGATGTGCAAAAATGGTGACAACGAAATTCGCGAATTTTTTAAAGTTGCAATAATCCCTTCAAATTCAGTTTGCACATTAATCTCATGAATTGTGATTGAATGGTACCAATTTCCAATTCGCGAAATTTTGCGAAATTTTAGTTGATACCGCGAACTAGTGGCGAAATTAGCAATTATGTCCTTAAATGCGAATTAGGTCGCGAAATTTTCAAAAATAAAAAAATTTCAAAGTTTTGGTGGAGGTGCCGGGTCGGAAGTCGAAATTAAATTAATACTTGCTGGTAGATATGGTGGAGGCGCCGGGTCATACAACGCGATTGTGAGATCTTAATAATCGTTTGAACGAGAGTAAGCTCAAAATACTTCAAATCCATATCAAAAGACACATAAAAAATGTATAATTTCGTAAATTTGGTGGAGGTGCCGGGTAGACGAAATTAATTCTGGTAAAAACTGTCGGAAACTTTGAAAACTGAAGGCTGAAATTGAGCTTAAAATTAAAACTGATTCTGAACTTCACTCTCATGAGCTTGTTTTTCTTTTAATGATTAAAATCAATCAATCAATCAATATTTTTTTTTTTAATTGTGTTTTTTTGGTAAATCGCGACAAATCGCGAATTTTATTTTTAAGGCACGAATTTTCAAACTTTAAAAAACCATTTTTGCACATCTCTAACCCCAACCAATCACCAGTCAGGAATTGTACATGAATATGGCTTTAACCTCTTAGTGCCTTATCCCTCAACTCCGCTTAACCCAGAGTTAAAATGTAAAAGAATCCGGCCCCTGGGTGCTATAACCTAACAACTCCATTTGTGTAACACTGTTGTTTGTAATTGGTCAGGCGCGTACGGGCCGGAGGTGAAGCAGAAACTCGCCGACACGAAGGCGGACTCGGAAGAAGAAGAAGCAAAGGACTTTGTGGAGAAGTTGTCTTTGTGGAGGAAGGGCGACATCGATAGCAAAAAGAAGAAAGTACGTTATTTCTACAAGAGTATTGACGAAGTTATAGAACAAGGAAAGACTGGGAAAGTGAAGAAAGATTACAGGTACATAATACAGATTTATTAGATTTGTTTTATATCTTTACTCTCAAAATTAGTATTTGGTAGAAGGTAGGGCCTGCTGTGGGCCTAGTTAAGTACCGTACTGGGTTCTGTAAATTACTGTACTAAAATGTTGTTCATAGAAATTAGATTTAGGCCTAGAGTTCCTTGTTAATTTCTTGATGTATAATGTAGTGATGTGAATTTACCGTAAATTTGAAACTCAAGGAATTTACCGATAAAATTACTTGTAAATTTACCGAAAAACAGTAAAATCGGTAAAATTTTGATTTTAGCCATATTAGGCATATCTAGGTGCCCGGTAGGGCACGGCGGCGCCGCAGCCAAGCCGCGGTGCGCTACACACTCAGGCACCTTATACAGCAAGCAGAGTTGGGGTGATTTCGAGGTGTCACCCAGCCGTCATGAAACGTGATGTAAACTTGAAAACTATCAAAATCAAGGGGATTTAGGTGTCCGACAACACATGCCAAATTTGGTTGGGGTACGAGCATTCCTTCTTGGTGAAAAAATGACTTGAAACATGCTCAAAATCACTTTAAGGATGTTAGTTACTACTGGCTACTACTGGCTACTATCTAATTCGTCAGTTTCAATTGCCCAGCGATTCTGACCAAACGGGTGAGGCTACAACGTTCATATTTTACATGGACATTAAGGTAATAGTGATGTAATTCCCTTTGAAAGAAAAAGTTAAAAAAAATTGCTCGAAGGCTTCCAAATAAAGGTTTTAAAATAAGCCTTATACAGGCATACAATCAACAAGTAACTATAGTTACGTGACAATAATCGCCTACATTGTTTACAAAAAGCAAGTCTTTGGACCACTATATTTTTTCATTCTATTGTTAATTGGTAAAACCATAGCAATTAAATCGACTGATAAAATTATTATATTTAACAAATAATTTTGCAATGAAACTTGAAAAAGTAATGAGATCCCACACATAACAAAAACTTGTAAAAATACAGCCAAACCTTACACACTCAAAAGAAATGAGATCTAAAAAAAAGGGCCAAGCTCATCTACCCTTCCACATTTGTGCATTCTTAATTCATAAACGTACAGTGTCCCGTAACAACATCCTTGAAAAGCTTGGCAAAATAGAATTTGCATGACCATTACATTAAAATTAATTAGAAAAAAAGAATTTGGATTAACTATTACGTTTAAATTTATAGTTGAAAATTCTATTTTGCCAAGCTTTTCAATGATGTTGTTACGGGACACTGTACGTTTATGAATTAAGAATGAGCAAATGTGGAAGGGTAGATGAGCTTGGCCCTTTTTTTTAGATCTCATTTCTTTTGAGTGTGTAAGGTTTGGCTGTATTTTTACAAGTTTTTGTTATGTGTGGGTTAGCATATACGTAAATAGTTTTTGTGATGAGGAAGGTGTATATCAATTAAAAGAGCATATATTCACCCTTATATTTATTTACTGTTCCATACAAAGAACAAACTGAACAATAATGTATTCATTTAATTATCTTTGTAGGTTTGGTTAAATAAATAATTAAAATAAATATATTAATTAGATTTGAATTAATGATTTAGCCTACTCAGCTAATGAAATAGTGGAGTATGTCTAGGCACAGAAAAGCTCTTGGTCAGATTTATTGATAGAATTTTTCCAAGTGTTAACCACATGAACACACGTGACGCATACGGGTGCGTCATGAGGACGCGCGTCCTCCCATACACATGACGCTCACGTAGTGCGTCATGCACATTTCAAAGTCTCCCGCCAGCTTCACGTTCATATTCCCGCTAAAAGCTCGACTGAAGTAGTTCAAGTAGGTTGCCGTTAGATAGCAGCACTAACTAGAGTTGTGTTCTCGTTTCTCGGAGGGTCACTACAGTAATCTTTTTGATAGCTGGAAGTGTCAACAAGTGTTTCCAAAATGGCTACGCTTTGATTAAAAATTACGGAATGAATGATGTTTCTATCAATAATCTTTTATTAGACAGCAGAGAAAGTGAAGTGAGTGTATCTAGTGGTTCAAAGCATGATTATCTTTCAAGTGATAGTGAGGAATCGGTGCAGGACAATAGTGACAAGTCAGGAAGTGGGAGTGAAAGTGATGGTGGGGGTGTGACAGATTATGGACAGACAGCTCAAGACCTGAACCTTGCCAAAACACGCGGGAAAGTAGCAAAGTAGGGCTCCACATCAAGTTCTGCTTTGAAAAATATTTCAAAAGCAAGTGCAAATGGTAAGAACAACAAAATCACAAATTTAAGTTAAAAAAGGGGGGGGGGGAATGATTTTTGGAGATTTTTGGGATTTCCTGGTGTATATGGGGCCACGGAATGTCTTAAAATGGGTGTGTTCAAGGGGTTAAAATTGACTTATTTCTATTGCATTCTTGTTGTGTAGGTTCTTATTAGTCTTTAGAATTTAACGATGGAAAATTTAAAATTTAATTTAATTTTTTAAAGTGATATTTGACTTATTTCCACTGCATTCTTGTTGTGTAGGTTGTTATTAGTCTTTAGAATATAATGATGGAATTTTTTTTAAATTTTACCATTTTACCGACATGCTCGGTAAATTTACGGTAAATTCTCTGACCGGTAAATTTACCGTCAGGTAAATTTACCCGACTCACATCACTAGTATAATGTGAGTAGGCTAAATGATTTTAATTGTTGCTACAAAGTGTGGAAAAGGCCAACCGGCTAGTTTAGTTTAGATTGGAGAAGGGTTGAAGGTTGGGAAAGCATAGAGAACATAAAGCCCAGCCTGAAGGGCTGGGGCAACAAAACTTTTCACATGCTGATGATAGGGTGACCATCCTTCCAGAAAAAACGGGATTGTCCCGGAATTCTATGCCTCGTCCCGGTGTCTCGAAAAATGCTTTCGGGACACCTTTTTGTCCCGGATTTGTCAAATTAAGTCTCCTCTTTTCGGTAAAAAAGTTTTAAAAAGTTTAATTTTCAGATTCTTAGAGCACGTTCTCTTAAAAATAATAAACCTTCATGCAGCAGCAGGTAACAGTATTCTTGCTACGTGATCGTTTCCAGTAGTCATTCGTTACAAGAATATATTTGGCCAAAAATCGAAAACGATTATGTTATTTCATACTATTTTATTATCCTCCATATTATTATCCCGTTTCAAAGCAATCAAAAGTGACTAAAATACGACCTTAAAAAACACGAAAAAAGAAAATTCTTTTGGTCTTTCTTTCCCCATCTACAGTCTACTAATTTTTAGTGAAACAAGGAGTTGCGAGACAAAATTTACATTTTCCTTCAAAATTAGTAGGCCTAATAATACATTGTTATTTTGTATTTTGCATATTCTAATACGGTAATTATATTTTAAATTAAATAATGAGAATTACAAAACCAAAAAGGTAACTTGCTAATTTAATGGGGCCTACTAGAAATGATAAAGACTCACCAGTTTGCAAGTTGTTGACCTTTGATAGGTTGCGAGTGTCAAGTGTGCATGTGACCCATTAATAAACCTAGTAAAAATAAAATTTGATTTAATTGGATGAGCAAAGGGAAGACTTCAATTTCGCTACCCTGAGAAAAATAGCTCGGGTGTTTTTGTCTGTTCGCGCCCTACTGAACAAAGGGCTTTTACGATCATGCTTAAAATTTTAGGGGACCTTTGAATTCTCTGAAAGACCTGCCACGTTTTTGGGTACAATCAAAGAAATATTTTTCGTGAATATCGTAGGCCTACTTCTACGAATTTTTCTATTATCATGATTTTTGGCTCTCCACCAGGCAAACAGCTCCTCCGATCTTGATGAAACTGAATTAACTAACCTTAGATATGTTATGGTTTGGGGTAGGAATGCACATCAATACTTTTTAGTTTTTTTCATTAGCGATTATCAAAATGTTAATGTCATTGTCGAATCGATAATATCGATAGGCCTATCACCAACAAAGCCTGTTCCTACCTATGATTGGAACCTCAAGTCTGACAAGTGTAGGTCAAAACAATACAATGCGTTCCGTTTGCTGCCTCGCTGTCTTCGATGTCATGTGTTTGGCTTCTGTGATACTGATCGACTGATAGCTCGTTTCCAAACATAAATCTTGAATGTGACACCATCAGCCCAGCCTGGCACAATGTCCGTCTTTAGAGTTTTGGTTCGTGCCACTATTGACCAATTATTTGGTATTTTGATTATCAATAATGAATTTTGGTTATTGATAATCAAATCAAAATTATATCCATTATTGATTAATGATTATCGATCGATAATATTGATTATCGTGTGCATCCCTAGTTTTGGGTACCGTCAAATCTGTCTGTGTGAGATAGCCTAAAACTTATTGTTTAATTTGTCATTATTTGTTGTCTGTTGGCCTTGTTCACTTGGCCATCGTAGAAGAACAGTGACATATCCAAGGGGGGAAGAGGGGGACAACCCCCCCCCCCCTTTTGCAAAAAAAATGTGGAAGTGCAATTAAACGTTTCTGCAATCATATGCACATTAGTGACATTATGCACTTTTCAACGTTTATTTTTTAAATTTGCTTTTGTTTGATTTATGTTTTGATTTATGCATGTCATTATAATTATTAAAATGCAAAAGAATTGATAAAATGTAACACTTAATTGTTTTTAACCATTCATGTGCCTGAATACCCTTCTAGTAGTGGAACTTCATGTAGGTGTATCAAGTAAAAGCCCATTTATATATAAATTTTATATTAATAAGGGGCTTTTACTTGATTGAAAGTTGGTCATTGTGATTTTCTAAAACGCACAGATTTTCACCAAAATGACCTTGAAAATGATAATTTTTCTGGGGGGCTAGCCCCCTGGACACCCCATTTATGGTTTGGTATTCTATAAGTTCATTGGTCAATAACCCCCCCCCCCCTTTATCAATTCCTGGATACGCCACTGTAGAAGAATAAGTTAAGGCATTGAAAGATAAACAAATTGCCCCAGACCCCTGTTAGCCCATGTGAGTTAGACCCTACAGTTTTAAAATGACGGCTAGATCGGAAGGGATTTTGGAAAATTGAGTACAGACTAAACATTTTTGCAGGGTAATTTAGAAGGACCTGTACCTTTTATGTTATTTACAATGAAAACTGACGAGTCAATGATGATTGATTGACTGATTTTACATATTGTGATTGTTGTTGCAGCCAGCTGAGCAAGGTGAAGGTGATAGACATGACAGGGCCCCAGCAGAGAGTGCTGAGTGGCTACCACGCTATAGCAGGTCAGCAGCGACCGTCTGACCAGTGGGAGATACGGAAGGAGAAGGAATTCACAAACTTTGCATTGCCAGAGCTACAGCATAACCTCAACCTGCTTATGGATATGTGCGAACAGTACAGTACAGCTAGCAAAAATACCTAATAACTAATAGCCCATTCATAGGGAATGCTCCTCAACTCTATTATGCGACTAAATTGTAATTAACATAAAATATGATAAGAAATATACACAATATAAATTTATTTTAAAAACCAACGATTTTTGGCGTATTTATGAAGGTTTTAAATTGGCAAGTGGTGAAGCGGGACTAAAACGCTCCGAACATTGCGTGACGTCATAAAAAAAGTTATAGTTGAATAGATCTTCGCGCGCGCGCTGCACCACATGCTCACCGGAAGTTCCCCGAATGTCCGCTAGGAAATTCGAATTTAGTCAAATCCATGTCAAGCAATTTAATATATTCTAATAGTTTGCCTAAGGCATGAGTCTTGACCTCATAATGAAAATGTATAATATAAAAATTTATACCTATTATATGTTATAATTTATAACATGCATTGTCAATGAATAATACCTTACTTATCTGCAAATTTGTTTATTCAACATTGTACTTGTTTGATCCACGGGTTGATTACCGACGCTGAACCGGGGAAACTTCTTTATTGACTCTGGTTTCCATGGTAACCAAGAACTTAGGCCCACTGCCTTTGCTAGGATTTTGCTAGGAATGGTCTAAGAACTAATGAATTTGCCAGGCGGTGGAACCCCTACCGGCAGACTGACGAAACGTTACAAATCTGTGACGTCACAGTCAGCTAGGCCTGTTTACGTGCGGAATTTAAACACGAATATTCATACCCTCATAAAACCAAGTAAAAAACATTTTCGACGGTCTTTTTTTGGGAATCGTCTTTTTTTAATAACTACGTTACAAATATATTAAAAGTAAATTTGAGGAGTGTTCCCTATTCAGGAAGAATTTAATATCTTGATAATTTAAGATGATCATTGTTATTTAGTATATAATAGTAGGCGTATGTATCTATATATATATATATCTTGACCCCATGTCCAGCATTTAATCGGGTTGGGGGAGCAGCGCACTATAGTACTCCATTTCTTGGGCTAACATCTTAGGCCCGCTTCACACTAGGAGTCTAGGACAGTCATGTGACTTGTCACCGGAGACGGCCACCTGTGTTTAAGACCAATACAATACTTGTGCATCATCCAACACCACCAGCATGTCCAAAACTTGCTCATTGGTTCATTGTAGAATATAAATTCAAGTTAGATTGCAACTCTATGACTCACTCTGTAAGAAAACTGCGCATATTTCGTTTCCACCCTATCCAAAATGACCACCCAATGTCACCGGTCACTCAGTGTGAAGGCTTCCATTGAAAACAATGTGTCTTGGTCGGTATTTGGCTTGGTCTCTGTGACTCTGTGACCCTTCCATTGGTTGCGAGGTCGTGCAACTGTTCGGTCTCCGTGACTCGGCCGAACACTGCAGTGAGCCAGTGTGAACGCTCTCATTCAAACCTATTCATTTCCAAAGACGGACACCTGCGACTGTCATCGGCTACGGTCACACGTGTCCTAGTGTGAAGCGAGCGAAAGTTGCCAGCTATTCAGGCGTGACACAACAATATCTTCCACGTCTTCCTCAAACACCTCCTCTGCTACCGGGGGTCTGTTTATTAGGTCTACCTATTCATTTCTTATGATTGTCCCAGTCTTTCTGCTTCCACTTCATTCCATGTTATTCCTCTTTTCTTAACACTGTCATTAATCTGATCCACCCACTTTCTTTTTAGGGATATGCCCTTCTTGTTGTTCAAACTCTCTTCTTGTATCCTATTCCTAGCAAGGTCCATTCTTTTCATATGTCCAAACGAACGTAGCCGTTTTCTCTCCAACCTGACTTGGACGCTTACAACACCTAGTCTTTCCCTGATTACACTACTCCTGAGTCCTGAACCCATTGTTCTTCGTTGCACCCAGTACGATACGATGATAATCATATGAGTAACTGTTACCGAACTGAACTACGCACTCGCCTTGCTCTTTCTCTCACAGTACAAAATCAAACTTTCTGCATCTAGACTTCTTCACTAACTCACAGTTGATAGGGCCTACCTACCCATTTGAATTATTAACCTACATACATTTGAATTGTTCTAGTTGTAATAAAATACATTAAACTTTATGTTGCCTGTGAATTTAATTGAAATTATTTAAGTTGTTATTTATCGGATTACTTTCAGGATATCATTCACAACGACCGCAAGTTGAGGCACGCCAATGACCGTATGGTAGCCTTGGAGCACGAAGAAGGAACCCTAAGTCAGACCATAGATCAACAGGAAAAACACATCGGCACACTAGAAACTGTTCTATCTATCGTCGAGAAGCTCATGAACAGCGACAGAACTCAGCCTCTTTCTTTGGAAGATACGGTGCAAGCATTTCAAGAACTACAGGTAGGCTAACTGCATTTAGTATATATGTACAAGGTTTCTTGTTTTGTTTATTTAATTAGCGGTTTAGCCGCGGTCGCTTAGCCGGTTACCATTCGAACACTGAAGTTAAGCAACCTTTGGGTTTGGTCAGTGGTAGAGTGGGTGAACGCTCTGACCTGAAACATACGTATACCGCTACGTACTCGCTAGAGCAGATCGAGGGTTTGAGAGCTATACTGTAATAGCTTCGTACTTCTCGACGTCTGCTCGGCAGTCTGGGATAGTGGAGGAATCTGTGACTGTGGTGACACCGTCCTTTCGGATGGGACGTAAAGCCGTTGGTCCCCTTGGTACTTTTCAATAGGAGTAGGCTACGTGCCGGTACCAGGTATCCCCTCCTCCCTTTTTCATCATCGTGCATCGTTGTTAATCGTCAGTTGTTATACTGGTCACTGTAAAATGGCATACTATGCTGTATGTGGCCAATTCATAGATAAATTTAAAAGAAGTAAGGTCATAGCTTTTGTTTGATTTTTAATTAGAATAGTGTTAGGAATTAGGATCTAACAGCTTACCTTCAAGAAGTGATGGAGGTTGACGAAGTTGATAGGTAAAAAGTAACATTACATACATACATAATATATTATCTTCTTCTTTTTATGCCCACAATTAGCATTATTCATGTCATCATGTGTTTTCTTCTAGTTTTCCGTTAATGATAGAACTTATTCCCTCCGATCCATGCCATCTGGCATTTTGTTCCAGTCAACCTTTATATATCGGTACATTCATCATCATGTTTCCTGCCATGTTCACCAACCCCCACACATCCAACAGACACTAGATTTAAAAAAAATCTATGGAGGTTCTTTCCAAGCAAGCCATGTCCTGTTTGAAGCAGGAATAGAGAGCTGTTTCTATTCTTCTACTGTAGCACTTACATTCACCAGTCGGCCTAGTTTTTGTGTACCTACTCTTCCCACAGTTTATTCTGCCCCTTCCCCCCACCCCTCTCTTGCCATTCCTAACGTCCCACTTTGCAGTAGGGAGATGTTAAAGATATGCGTGCAGGGCTAGTGGCAACAATAATCCTCTACCTCGAGAGCATTTTTTTACTAGCCCGCAATCAAATAGGTTATACCGTTATAGTATTGAAGTATCATCATATTGAAGTATCAGGCCTATACTTGAATGTTTTAAGTCACATTAGTCGCCGGGTAAAACCTGCACGCTAAAGACTTGTACCGGATGTCTGTTAAAAATTTCAGCTCAATCTGTTTATCCGTTCGGCCGTTCGGAGCGAACTCGCTCATTTACGCACAAAAACACAGATCTTGTGCCGTTTAAACTTGTGTTGTAATGATAATCAATATTGAGCGTTGATCATATTTATATATTGAGCGTTGATCATATTTATATTGATTGGCCTAGCTTGGTTGCAGACAATGTCTCGTAAGTATCCTGCCATAATTAATTGACCAATTTTATGTTAACCGGTCAAAGTACGCTACCATCCTTACCACTTGTCATTATTAAAAATTAACAAAATCTTATCATTTTTCTTCATTATTCATTAACCTCGTTTCAGGAGAAATACTACGAAGAGTATCGAATGTACGAGATTGGTGATCTAGCGGCCATCCTCGTAGGCCCGAAGATAAAGACGTTGCTGTCGACGTGGTCCCCCCTTGACAACCCTCTTGAACACCTAGAGCTGTTCCGACAGTGGAAAAACATCCTAGAGACTCCGCAGGCCAACTCTCTGTCTTCCATCTCCTCGCAGGACCCGTACCACCGGCTCGTGTGGCAGGCGCTAATACCCAGCATCAGGCAGGCCACTAGGTGAGCTACCCTTTCATCTCTCGGGTTCGCATCGTGTTGGTACTAGATACAGGCTGGGTCAGCTTTTAGTTTTAGTCTGCGAGAGACAGCAGCAGTGGCATCATGAATGTCAACTTCAACAATTTACAAATTTAATTTTCTGTAGGGGCCTATGTATTTCTAATTTACAAACAGGATTATTGTATTTGAGAAGTAAGGGAACAGTACGGAGGAAAAGGAAAAATAGGTAGGCATAAGTAATAGGTAGGCCTGAAGAAGCAATAGCCTCCTAATAAACTAGTTTAGGCCTAGTTGCCTAAACACACTCAATGAGACAATGACTTCTTCTGATTTGATACAGTGGATACAGTGGATCGTACAGTGGACTTTTTGAACAATAGGCTAACGCTAAAGATCGATTATTTAACGAAAAAATATGACCATGAAGTCCATGATGATCATTTTAACGAGGTCCATTAGTGCTTGTTACAATGACGTTTGAGTTTGACTGTAGACACTAAATAAAGCCCCACGTGTCCTTGTTGCAGCAAGTGGAACGTGCGCTCCTGCGAGCCTATGATAGAGCTGCTGGAGGCGTGGCTCCCACTCCTCCCGTGTTGGGTGATGGACAACATCCGGGAACAGCTGGTTCTGCCCCGGATAACAATGGAGGTGGATGAGTGGAACCCCATGACGGACACGGTGCCCATCCACGCGTGGACCCACCCTTGGCTGCCGCTGCTAGGTATGTGCTTCTCTCGTAATTAGGGTTAGATAAATAATTTAATCCTGCTGAAAAATCTTGTCAAGAACTTGGTTCTCAACATATCTTGGATTTAACAAGACATAGTCAGATCTTGGATTGAAACAAGAACTGTTTTATAATAAGCTCTTGTAAGATTTCAAACTTAACTGCCACCTGGTGTTAACTTTTTGAACCTCATCAAACAACATGGCTGCAAACAAGCCAAGCCTACATTTGTGCAGTGCTGTTTCATTGTTTCAGTTTATTTTGAACTAGAGGTGACAGTTGATCAATAGACCTAGTCTACATGGTAGGCAAAGGCCACATACACATACACTAAATAGCTACAGATAGTTGCCATCGTCTTGTACAGGCCTCAGGCTATGTGAGTACTATTTACAACTGCTTTTATAGTAGGTAACAGTTGACTGAAAAGTCTTAGGCCTAGGCCTATGCCTTGCACTATAGGGCTAGGCTTAAGGCTGTGTCAAAACCAAAATCCAAATTAATCATGCATAAAACAGTAGATACAGAGAGTATGATCATTAATCACAGTCTTTTGAAAAGATCAAAAAAATTTTTTTTGATTTTTTTGGTCGATGCATTTTTCCTCTATTGCTACTTTTTTGAACGATTTTTGGTGCTAAGTTTTTCCAGAAGTATACCATTTGGATTGCTGATATTTTTATTGTAGCTTACACTCATCTTTGACTATAGAATGAGATATTTTGAAATGTATAGCTTTCGTATCTTGAGATCTTACTTTTTTTTCTTTTGACGGTACAAATACCACAAAAGTACCGGAAAATATAAAACACTGTAAAATGTAAGATATTGAAGAAAATACCTCATTCTATAGTCAAAGATGAGTGTAAGCTACAATAAAAATATCAGCCATCCAAATGGTATACTTTTGGAAAAACTTAGCTCCAAAAATCGTTAAAAAAAGTAGCAATAGAGGAAAAATGCATAGACAAAAAAATCCAAAAAATATATTTTGATCTTTTCAAAAGACTGATTAATGATCATATCATACTCTATAACTACTGTTTAATGCATATTTTGGATTTTGGTTTTTGGTGTACACACAGCCTAAATGCTTACCTTAGCCTGTAGGCAAGCCTACTTGCTTTATGTTCACAAGGCCAAGATTAACAAGCCACGGATAAACATCTAATAAGGTGGGTCAAAATTAATCAAGTACAGGTACCGCATAAATAGACCAACCACAATCTTGCCAACAGCTTGGCAAGATGTTCGTAAGATCTTGTCAAGATATTTGCAAGATCTTGAATTGTTCTTGTCAAGTTCTTGACAAGAATAATACAAGATAGATTGTATAGTATTACAATCTTGCCATGATCTTATAGGGTATATTGAAAAACTAACAAAAACATTGTTCTAAATATTTTGCATGTGATTGTGGCTCCCACCTGTTATATGCTTTTTAATTTGATGTGACTTACAATCAAGTAAATACATTCGTTAGGCTACTATTCGGTAAAAATAAAATTTGATTCAAACCTTAAAATCACTATTAGTAGTATTTGTACTCGCCTATTGGCGCATTATGACCTAACAGTTGACGCGCCCTTAAACTTATGAATTAAAAAAATAATAAATAACCTATACCGCTAGTAGGTATCTTAGTTACCCGAATCCAGATATTTTTCCAATCAATTTGTTTTTTCTTGTGCGAAGTTGGCCTCTTTAGCCATTCTTCTTTTCCTCCAATATTTAACCCAGTCTTTTTTTTTTTTTTTTTTTTTTTCTTGTGCGAAGTTGGCCTCTTTAGCCATTCTTCTGTCTTGCTATCCAATATTTAACCCCGTCTGGGCCCGGGGTAGAATTGGCCCAGAGCATGGCTCTGCTAATCGTAAAAGGCGATTCAAGAGAAAAAGTCACCTGCAAACATCAGCTAGTAAGAAGGGTAGTATATTATTCCCCGAATCTAGAGGCGAGCAATCGTCGCCGGGGACCTTGCCCCCTTCCCTTGACGATCCCTCGGCGACGATGACAAAGACAATGACACCACGAACAATGATAAAGACAATGACGACCGCGACGTGAGAAACCCCCCTTCCTCCCCTTACCCGTGGCTGGTTCTGACCAGCAATCCAGCATGTGCCCCTCCTCCTCCCCCCCCCCTCTAGATTAGAGTGGTGCATTCTGACCTAACGGTTGACGCGTCCTTAATCCAAAAAATAACCAAAAAGCTATCCAATATAAGACTGCCTCCTTTTCTAGCCTGCTTAGTTCATCGGGCAGGGAGTCAATGTCACTCTTGAGGGCGGCGCATCTAAAGAGATGCGCTCTGTCTTGGTCTTCTAAATTACAAAGTTTACAGGTGGCCGGCTCGTTGGTAATGTTAAAGCGGTGCAGGTGTTACAATCTTGCCAAGATCTTATAGGGTGTATTGAAAAAACTAACAAAAACATTGTTCTAAAAATTTTGCATGCGATTGTGGCTCCCATGTATGTGCTCTCATGTAAATCAATTGAAGTATTCAAATCATTTGGGAAAATTGTTTGTCTTGATAAAATAACATCATGCTCATCATGTTTCTCTATTAAGATTTAAAAAAAATAAAAACGAATACTATAGTATTAAAGTGGCTCATGCGAGTGTACCAGCAGACTCAAGAGTATAATATTATTAATTATTCAGCTACAACTGATAAAATAGGGCCTACTTGGTATTTTTTGTATCAGATAAGTTTACAACTGTAATTTATTTTACTACTGTGAGTATTAATATATTTTTAATTGTTACATTTTAGGAAAACATATTTATTTTCATCTCTTATTGGGACAGTTGCTAAATGACTAGTCAAGTATTGCCATTGCAATTGCCAACCTCGGAAATCGAAACGTTTCATCAAAGTAACACGGTAATCACTAAATTAGGCTAATGGGCCTATGGACGAAATAATGATGTGTTCGTTAAACATTAAAACATACAATATGATAGGCTTTCATGTAATTACAAACAATAAATATACGATATGTAATAGTTGAAAATTCTTCTCGAGAGTTTGGTCAACCTGGTATTTTGGCTTGGCAACATGGCACGGGTTGCCTTCCCATTCAGGAAAGCGCTATTTGTACCGGTCGCGACGTACGCAGCCTATTTTCTCCAAAGTTATCTGTGTACTTTCGTTAGGTTAGTCGAACTTTCCGCCTAGTTGTAGTACGCCACGCTAGTTCTAGGATATAATCGATAAGAGCGCATCCGAAATCCTTTCCGTTAATTAAAAACGTTAAACACTGTAGAGTGTAGAATAATAGCTGTGAAAAGTACGCATACGTCGCGCCCGGTACAGATAACGCTTCCGGAGACCGAGTGGATGCTTCGAGAGAACTGCCGCCTCGAAAGTGTTTCATACCAAAGTAAACAGTAATTGCGAACACATGCTATATACAGACGTCAATTTCATTCAAGAAACATTGGCAGAAGGCTTTAAAAGTATTAAAAGTCTCCTAATTGCCATCACAAAACTTTTATGCTCGTTTTAAGTCCGCCTGCAGATCTGCTGGTGCTGGGCTGCATAAGTATCACTCTGGACCGGCGTGACACTGTAGATGCTGCTGGCCCAAAGGTTAGAGTACTCGCCTTCCACGCGAAAGGTCGCCGGTTCGAGTCCCATTTGGGAAAAGTTTTTTACTTTTTTTTAATCATCCCATCATTATTGTTCACTTCTTATCCATGACGGGTATGATTTTTTAAACTTTTCATTGGAAATTACTCAAACACGAAGACATTTTTCCCTCAACGTTTGGTTAGGGCTAGGCTATTAACGTAAAAATATAACAATAATATAAACGACCAGTGCGTATAGGTATTATATTTTCATGCCGGTCAATGTTGTTCTCGGATTGCTCCGTGAGCATTGTAGTCCCGTGTCATCTCTCGCGGTGGCTAGACGAACATACTGCTGTAGGTCTACCTCCCAGCCTCGGCTCTACGTCACAGTGTGTGACGTCACGCAGCGTTGCCAAGTCTTTCAGGCGCTTCGACTTCTTTTAAAGTATGCGGTAACTTTGATCTACAATATCGCGATAATTAATTCGGGAAGGTGATTGTTTCAAAAGCTTGTTGTTTAGAGGATGGAATAACGAAAATTTTAAGCCATTTTTTAATAATGTGTTGTATATTTTGGATGTTCTACGACACATTTAGTGAACGAAAGTGTGGTTTTTTGCTCACCTACCATGTTAGAAGATAGGAAATTCCATCTCATTAAAATGATGATTCCTCAAAATTTAATTCGGGAACATACTTTCTCCTATGGCAATTATTAAAAAGCACACTTTCAGGAATAACATATGTGAATTGTGGGCAGATCTGAAAGAAGGTCAGTTATGATGGAGCCACTTTAAATGCGATGGATTACTGCAGGCTAGCTCTGGGATACCACGCGTCGCGTGCACCAACATCCACCCCTACCCATCCCCAGCCTGGCTCCGATGAGCGAACAAAAGCCAAACAGTTGCAGCGGGTGCAGGCAGACTAGCGGCTACCTTCAAATCCATTCTGTAGAATAGCAGTATGACATAATTTAATAACTAGGGAAACGCCAAAGTCGTTGTTAAAAGAGTGAGTGACTCATGTGTATAGTACCCGGTATCATTCCCCATACTGGGCTAGATCGAGCCTTAGGTATATGGGAGAAAAGACGATGTTCCAGGGTACTCAACACATGGCTCACTCACTCGTTTAACAACGACTTTGGCGTTTCCCTAGTTATTTAAATTGAACATTTAAAATGCGAATCATGTTCAAAACGTATTATAGCGTGAAACATTACCAAATTTCCAAGATAAAACAAAATCACCTTATTTTTATTGCCCATTTAACACCCCTCAAAAATAATATGTGGGTGTAAAAATATAAAAAAAAGTTTGAGCTAATGGGTATCGAACCCCAACCCTCCGTGCGGTAGTCTAAATGCTTACCAATAGCCATTGCAAGCCACGTTTTTATCATCCCACTAGCTGCTACTAAACAAATGCTATAGATATTTTAAAAATCCCATTTTTATTTATTGTAGGTTTTAAAGGGCCCGAGGCCTGAGGTAGAATAATAGTGGACTGTAAATTGTAGAAATGAATCAAAACAAAACTTACCCAGATTGTTATGTGGGCTTGAGAAAACGTGGCCAGTAAGTTGGCGGCGCAGTGGCTAAAGTTGGGAGTGCCCACCGCAGGAGATAGAAAAAGGATTAAAGAACTCGAGTTAAGAAGAATAAGAAGAAGAATAAATGCCTGCGCAAGATGTTGAGCCAGGACAGCACAGACGAGAACAACTCGAAGACAGGCGTAGAAGAGCGCAGCGACGGAGAACAACAAGGCTTGTAGCACAGGAGCGTAACACTTTAAACTTGAATTTGTGAATGAGACTGTTTACTGTTTGGAGACTTGAGACTGGAGACTGACAGGGTTTGAGGTGCTCTCTGAGCAGGCGAGAGACGAACTGAGTCCTACGGAGGTAGGCAGACAACGAACCACAGACTGACGCAAAGTCAGGGCAAGAATAGATAACGAAAACTGGTTAAGTAGGGGAAAGAGGGGAAACACAGGGTGAAACAACAAGACAGAATGATGCATAGACAATGAAGCGGAAAATACAAAACTAGAACTAACTAATAAGAACACTGGCGCTTACATACGCCCACCAAAAAATGAACGAAAACCATTTTTCTAAAACTAATACGAAAACCCAAAACAAAAAACAAACAAAAACAACAAGAAACACAAGAAAGAACAAGAAACGATACGAGAAGCTCTCTTCGCAGTTAAGCAGAAGGAAGCGTTACCAGTTTATTGACTGGTCTGGTATGAACACCGGACGCCGAACGTATTGAGGCGACGCGGGAAACACCATCACGACCGGGGAAGAGATTTTCCACACGCCCGATCGGCCAAGAAAGAGGACTAGTAGAGGGCGAAAAGAAAAAAACTACGTCTCCTACCTTCAGCGTGGAGCTTCCACGAACCCACTTGCTACGCTGCATTAGCGTATGCAGTATTCGTTCGACCAGCGGTTCCAGAAGGTCTGGTGAAGCTGTCGAACACGATGCCAACGAGCCAAGGGCTTGACGTTGTCGTCCAGGAGACGTTCAGGGGGAGAAAGAAGGGGAGCACCGATTAGAAAGTGACCAGGACTAAGATAATTGATACCTTCAGCAGGGTCACCGGAGTGGGCACATAGAGGACGGCTATTGAGCACGGCCTCAATGCGAGCGAATAAAGTGGCATACTCCTCATGAGTGAGGGATGTGTCTCCAATGAGCCGGTAGAGCAGAGCTTTGGCAGATTTAACTACTGCCTCCCAGAGGCCGCCAAAATTAGGGGCATAAGGGGGGTTAAAATGCCAATGGACTTGACGAGAGGCAAGTGCGCTGGAGACGGGAATTTCGGAGTGCGAAAGAAAATCGTAAAGTTCACAGAGCTGCCTAGCTGCTCCTACGTAGTATGACCGCAATCAGAATAAATGTCTGAGGGTAGGCCTCTCCGAGAAAGAAATCGGTCAAGACAAGCCAGGAAAGCTTCCGTGGACAGCTCTGAGACCATTTCGAGATGGACTGCTTTCGTGGCCATGCATACGAAAACGCAGAGATACCCTTTGGTGAGAGGTGCGTTCCGACGCATGCTGGATTTTACCATGAAAGGTCCGGCGAAGTCTTTTCCCGACATGAGAAAAGACTCGAGAACTTTGCACGCGGGATGCAGGAAGATCAGCCATCTGGGGCTGGAGGGGCTTAATGCGAAACTTGTGGCAAGTGAGACACTGATGTATACGTTGACGAAGCAACCCACGCAGAGAAACAATCCAAAAGCACTGTTGTATCAAAGCCTGAACTGTTCTAGGACCGGAATGCAACGAGGACTTGTGATAAGAATCACAAATTAGAGCCGACAAGTGGGCCTCCTTAGGAAGGAGGAGAGGATGGCGCGCTTCTTCACTGAGGGAAGAATGACGCAAACGTTCCGCCCACCCTGAGAAAACCCAGAGGGGTCCAGGAAAGGCTTAAGAGATGCAAGCCTGGCAGATACTTGTTGATCCTGAGCAAGCTGGCGGATCTCTTTAGCATAATAATGCTGCTGAGTGATTTTAACGAAGAGGTCCAGAGAGTCCTTTAATTCCTGGGGTCCCACCGTGCCAGTGGGAGGTGAGACCTTCAAGTGTTTCGCTAAAAGGAGTCGAGAGAAACGAAACACCCAGGCAAACACCCGTTGAGCTTTGAGGAGTGTAGAAAACTTTTGAAAGTTCACTAACAGAGGGTCAGGAGCATCGACATGAGCGATAAGAGTGACTGCCTGCGGTTTCAGCTCGGGCAGCTCATAGCTACAGTTCAACGGGGCGAGGATCTCCGCACGTGAACAGGAGCATGGTGTAGGAACTCCGGCCCAGAGAGCCATAACGGATGCTCAAGAAGCTGAGCTGGGGTTAAGCCACGAGAGGCGCAGTCGGCGGGTTTTCCTCGGAAGGTACATGGGCCCAGTCCACTAGGTGAAGTGCTCTCAAGGACTTCCACTACGCGATTCGCGACGAAAGTCTTGAGGCGATGAGGAGGAGTAGAAAGCCACGAGAGGACGATCTGCGAGTCAGTAAAGAGATGTACCGAGGTGAGATTAAGAGGTTCCAGCGAGGCAGAGTAACGCGGAGCAACCTAGTGAGGAGGAGTGCAGCTGAAAGCTCCAGCTTAGGAATGGTCATGGGTTGACGGGAGAAAACCTTGCTCTTAGCGCGCACGAGACTAACGTGAGAGGTAGAGGGGCTGGTCTGGTTGCAGATACAGCACAGCAGCGTAGGCTTTCTCTGAGGCGTCACAGAAGCCGACGATGCAGCGAGAGGTACAAACCGGGAAAAGCGCGAGGGACGCGGAAGCTAGAGATTTCCGGGACCTCTGCAACAGTAGAGAGCCAGCTTGGGAAAGCTGTACGGGGAGCGCATCATCCCATTGCACCTGAGCCCAGCCAGAGCTGTTGGAGGAATTTTTTTCATCCAACAGACGAATGGTGAGAGGAAACCCAGAGGGTCGAAGATGCGTGCTATGTAGGACAATGCCGTTCTTTTCGTGACAACCCCTTCAAAGGGTTGAGTGTGGAATGAGAATGCGTCAGAACAGGAATTCCACAATAACCCGAGAATCTTGATGCCTTCGTCGCTGGTTGAGAAGACAAGGGGGGTTTCTAGATGATCCTCAGGAGAGCTTCAAGACAACAGGATTGTTGCTCGCCCATTACGGAGCTCGAAACCGCCACGAGCGGTGAGAGCCTGTAACTGACTCTGCAGCTCGAGAGTCTCATCAAGAGTTTCAGCACCGGAAACAATGTCGTCAATATACGTGTGGGACTCAAGGGCGTGAGCAGCGAGAGGGAACTGTTCACCTTCATCGTGCACGACTTGCTGAAGCACTCGTTGGGCTTGGAAAGCTGAAGGAGACAACCCATAAGTGACTGTGTTCAGCTCGTATTCTATGACGGGGGAACTGGGATTGGGTCGCCAGAAAATGTGCTGAAACCCGCGATCAGAGGGGTTGATGAGAATCTGGCGATACATTTGACGAATGTCCGCGCAGATCACGATAGTGTGAGTACGGAAGGTAGTGATGACACTGGAGAGCTCACGTTGAAGCTTTGGGCCGCTCATGAGGAGCTGATTGAGAGAAACGCCTTTCTCGTCAGGAGAAGAGGCGTTGAAGACAACTCGCAGTTTTTGTACTGGAGCTAGAGAGCTTGTGGACGCAGTGATGTGGAATGATGTAGCTCGAAGGAGTAGAGGCGGGCTGCATAAGTTGCAGTTGTTCATACTCTCGCATGAACTTTTGATAAGCTTCATCGTGCTCGGGATCGCGTCGCAAACGTCGCTCCAAACTAAGATAGTTTCGTAGTGCGGCTTCGCGATTGCGCCCGAGAGGAGAACATGATGGCTTGAAAGGGAGAGCTACAGAATAACGTCCACTAGCGTCGCGAGTGTGTGAATCAAGAAAATGCCGCTCACACAGCTGATCCTCGGGATCTACTTCCGGAGGGGGGGGGAACTTCTTCCGTCTCCCAAAAGAGGCGCAGGTTGCGCTCAAGAGTTGAGGAGCAAGCGAACAGAGAGACAGGAAAATCGGAAGACGGTTCGACAGAACGACTTGGTCCTAAGACTACCCACCCGAACACGGTGTTGATGGCCGACGGACTACCGCCTCGGACGTGGTCACCTGACCTATTCAGGATCTCTGGGTAGAGGTCGGCACCAATCAAGAAGTCGACTTGATCGGGTACATGAAAATTAGTATCAGCAAGGGTCATGCCACGAAAACGTTCGAGAACTTCGCGAGAAATGTGACAGGTCGGTAGGTGATTAGCTATGGTCGGTAAGACGAGAGCTTGAACGTGAAGTCCTTTTCTCGGGAACGAGGCGCGATGCAATGGTGCATTGCACATTGCCGCATACCTGTGCGGCTGCGAGACCTATTCCCGAGAGTTCGGCACGGCTAGGTTGAACTTTCAGGCCTAGCTTATGGACCAGGGAACGAGTGATGGCCGAAACCTGCGAGCCAGGGTCCACCACCGCTCGGAAGGGTTGAAAACGTCCATGAGAGTCGCGTATCAACGCGCGTACGGTACCCAACAGCACTGTCTGCTGACTAGGGCGAGTATCACGGAGGTGGCATGAGAGAACTTGGGACGAGACACCAGCGTCCTGAGAGGGGGAATGCACTTCTTGAGAGAGGGAGGTATCGACTTCAGAGTTGCCATGAGAAGTGGAGACTGTCGACGAATGCAACAACGAATGATGGCGATTGCTCCCACATGTAGAGCAAGTGCTCTTTGAAGTGCACTGAGACATCATGTGCGAGCCCATGCAGTTAAAACAACGCCGCAAGCATTGCAGCGTGTGGTACTTGTCATCGAGGGATTGCTTCCGAAAACTTTCGCACTGATAAATAGAATGAGCTTGTTTACAAACAGGACAGCAGGACTGCTGCTTGACACTAGAGCGTGAGATATCAGCGCGAACACGCCACGAGGCGGCGGGAGGTGTGGCTTCTTTAGCCGCGAGCAGTGAATTAATCCTCTTGACAGGAGAAGATTTGACAAGATTGGTCGATTGTTTACTAACTGCACACAGCTCCGTAGTTCGAGACTGTTCCTCGATGAACTCTATGACAGAGCTGTACGTCGGTGTAGCGTGCGATGAGTGCTTATTTTCAAAAGCTTTGCGAGTTGACGGGTCAAGGTTAGACAAAGTCAAAGAGAGCAACAAAAAATCGCCTAAGTCGGGCAAATTCAAAGCTTTTAAAGCATCAACGGAGTTACGATGCACGCTGAGGAAAGTTTGAAGGCTTGCATGAGATGCAGATTTTAGAGGCGTAAATTCTAAATCTTCTGAACATAGAGGCTAGCTAACAATCGATTGTTTTGATAGCGAGATACAAGAGCTTTGAAAGCTAGCGGGTAACTATCGTTCGAGATTTGAAATCCCGATATCGTGGCGAGAGCAGTATCAGACAGCGAGGTTCTTAAATAATGAAACTTTTGAACATTATTTAGAGATTGGTTCTTTATCGATGAGAGATGTGAAGAGCGAGTAATATTCTGTCCATTAGCAATATCACCTGAGAAAGTAGGGATTTCGATCGTAGGCAACCCTAATAGGAGCTTTGGCGACCGTAGGTTCACCCTAGCTTGTTCCTGACTTAATTTTTCTGCAGAGAGATAACGAGACTGAGCGCCGAACAGAATAGTTTCAAAGCTTGCTTGAGCTTGCTCAGTATCTATGGGTGTCGTCGGAGCAATGAGTTTTGCGTTCAGGTCTTGAAGAGCTGATTGATAATCTTGGAAGTTCGTTTCCAGGGTCGATAACTTTTCAAAACGAGGCCTGACAGAATACACATCACCAGGAGATAGATTAGCGAATGAGTCATAGGTACGTTGTACACTGGCGTAGACATTCTGGCGTTTAGATACGAGACGTTTTTGTTCAGCAATTTGAGCTTCCATTGCGGAAAAAATAACAAGTTAATACCAATACGAAGTACAGAAAAATCGAGCGAGAAATGACTAAACAGTATGACACTGTTTATTATACGAACGCGTGAGCGAACGAGAGAGAAAATGTGACATGGAATGTAAACACGAGACAGTGCAACGAACGACAGGTATAATGCAAAAATACATTTACAAAACCAGCGAGAGTGATTGAGGAAACAATACGAGTGTGCACTCGATCGAAAAGTATCGACAAGTACCAGAGATGGGCATCGAACCCAGATTCCGAATGGTAATAACAGGAGACAAAATACACGAGGTGAAGAGAATACACGAGAGAGACACAAGAGGCAATGAACTGACATACGAGGTGAGAAACACAGTGCAAACGCGAATAACCGAGAGAAATGGTTGAAAATCTTGCTCGAGATGACCGAAATGTCTTCAACTGATAAGAATATATTCGGCTCGGATGGACCAAAATGTTAAGGCCGAGGCCTGAGGTAGAATAATAGTGGACTGTAAATTGTAGAAATGAATCAAAACAAAACTTACCCAGATTGTTGTGTGGGCTTGAGAAAACGTGGCCAGTAAGTGGGCGGCGCAGTGGGCTAAAGTTGGGAGTGCCCACCGCAGGAGATAGAAAAAGGATTAAAGAACTCGAGTTAAGAAGAATAAGAAGAAGAATAAATGCCTGCGCAAGATGTTGAGCCAGGACAGCACAGACGAGAACAACTCGAAGACAGGCGTAGAAGAGCGCAGCGACGGAGAACAACAAGGCTTGTAGCACAGGAGCGTAACACTTTAAAACTTGAATTTGTGAATGAGACTGTTTACTGTTTGGAGACTTGAGACTGGAGACTGACAGGGTTTGAGGTGCTCCCTGAGCAGTCGAGAGACGAACTGTGTCCTACGGAGGTAGGCAGACAACGAACGACAGACTGACGCAAAGTCAGGGCAAGAATAGATAACGAAAACTGGTTAAGTAGGGGAAAGAGGGGAAACACAGGGTGAAACAACAAGACAGAATGATGCATAGACAATGAAGCGGAAAATACAAAACTAGAACTAACTAATAAGAACACTGGCGCTTACAGTAGGATTAAATCGCAATGATCTAGCTGATTTTGTTAGCAGTTCTCAGTAAACTCGTACCGGATGTCTGTTTAAAATTTCAGCCCAATCTGTTCAGCGGTTCGGCTGATTTTCGACGTAACAGACAGACACACAGAATCACAGAATGAGAGCCGTTCGAGTTGAATGGAGACACTCGGTTGCTCCGCTCCCTCGTTTAATAAGGATTTGGGCAATCCAATTCTAATACCTGGTTTTTATTATGAGCATTTTACACGGTAATTTTTGTGATGTAAACGCACCGAGTTTGCAACGCTAGTTGGAATTTCAACTCACGTAAAAACTCCAAGTTACTCGAGAAATGTTGATAGCCTATGCTCGTTCATGTAAACCACAAGTCGTCCGCACGTCTTTTAGAAGGCATGTGCCAAGCAACGCTGCAGGTGTCAAGGCTAGAAACGACTTCCTTATGAGGGTATTTGTATGCACACAAAACACAAGTGAGTAAGCCCCGTTGATTTAAACTCCAGGAATAAAAACCAGGCCTAAGAACTTAAGAAGGTCTGGAACTGGATCCAAATTTTACTACCCCTTGACATCCCTACAAGATAGTAAAACATGTTCCGACTTCCGAGTGATTGTGATGGTATAGCATCTAGGTTGTGCAAAACCACTATTTTTTCTTCGAACTTAAACTCCAACTTTCATAGTTTTGTAAATCGAACTTCGAACTTCACAAAAATTTCAAACCGGCCCCTCCACCATCCAATTTTGTTATTTTAAATTTGTACCTGCAAACTGAGAATCATTTTTTGACATTTCAAATACCAAAAGGTGACCACACACCACTTCAAATTATATATTTTTTTAATGAACTTTTTTTTCCAACTCAAGCTCATTTAAGTTTGAACGTTTGCACATCCTTTACAGCATTCTTTAACTATGTATCAGCAAAGGCTAAATTGTTTTTGTTTGTAGATTGAACTAGTACACACATCTTTTTTGCTGGTAAACAGCGGTCACTTGAAACGCTATTGTTAGGGTAGGTACTGTTAACGATAACCTAGTACAGGTTCACACAAATATTACAGAGCATGGGTTTTCATTATACAGTCAAAGACTCAAAACTCATCACAACAAACGCCATTACTACAAAACTATCATTAAACCGAAAACATTTTATGGTTCCGCACAAATTTCTATGTTCATAATGTTCAAAAATAGTAATTGGTCCTACAACAAAAAGTAGTTTTAACAACCTAATATTTTCAGCTAGTATCATTAGAATAAATACTGTTACAACAACAAAAAATCCCAATTCGTGGATTTCATAGAATTCCCAGCCGCTCAAAACGTTTTTTCCGCTCAAAATCTATTGCACTTTACAGACAATACAGAGCGTCACTACCCCTCCCTCCAAAATTATGACTGATTTTTTAAATGGAAAGCAGCAATGTCCCCTAGTGTTTGTTAATGACATTTGACTGTAGTGCTAGGAAGGTTTCAAACAGCACAATAGGAACTAATACACATACACATTGGCTATTATTGCACAGGCAGAATACAATATATACATAGTTTGTATCAGCTTCAAGATGTACAGAAATTGGGGAGTTAAAATTTGTTAACTTGTCTAGTGTTTATGAAAGCCTAAACTCTTGATTTTCTGTTTCCTTGAATTCGTCAGGGTTATAGTCATAATCTTCCATGGCTTTCTCTAAATACCACCAATGTGAAAGAAACCCTACGTCCACCACACGCTCGTAGAATGTTGCATATCTGGGCTTGAGATATGTGCACTGGGATTTGTAAATGGCACAATCCGGGTCGTAATTGTCCATCCACATAAGCGATATCACGCCCAAACTCATTCTCTTCAGTACACCAGCGTTGTAAGAATTCTCGATGAACGCCAGATGTTTGGTGGCGCCAGGTTTGCGGGCTTTGTCTGCTACGAGTAGTAAATTGTTGGCAGACTCGAGGAATTTGTCTCGAAAACTTATTTCGTCTGGGTTATTTTTGCCACAGTAAGCAAGAAAACCAAGTCCTAGAAAAGAAGAAGAAATTGGAGGGTCAAACGACAAAGCCATGTGGTACCGCTAGTGATTTGAAAACTTTATTTTTGTGTATTTATTTATCAATAAGCCTACAGTAGGCCTATAGATAGACCTTATATGTTTTTTTAGAGTACAGTATTTAAGTTTCATTTTATTATTAATTAAATACCTCATTGTCCCGAATATAGGTCGACCCTGAATATAGGCCGACCCCCTAACTTTGGCCATCAAAATTTTAAAAAAAGTAGCCTAATATTATTTTAAGGAAATTTCAAAAAATTCAACAATTTACAATTTACTACTGTCCTATCAACAATTTATTTTATGAAATTGAAAGGAATAATGCACATTATCTACAAAGTTTATGCAAAGTATTGTAAAAGAAGAGAAAATTAATTACAGTTGAGCCCCGTTAATTGGGGATAATTCAGGCCGGGCTGATTTTTTTAAATATTTTATGCGCCGTTATTCCTGCAGTCTATTTCCGCAAAACTCGTGCTGACGTCTTTTTTCCCACATCTATTTCCGCGGAGCCCGTGATGACCTACCGATATCTGTACACGGACCGGTTCTTATCGCCCAGTAAGCTGTTCTGAATCACATTTCACTCGGCAGTCAGTAGGCCTGGAACTACTATGGGTACATTCCGAAAGCTGTTGAATACGATATTCCTGGCATTCCCCAATATAAATAATATGATTTGTATGCAATGGTGGATCACTTCATTAAATTTATTAATGTATCGTTCTTTGACATGACAACCCAAGAAACTTACGTAATAGCTGTTTCACCTGAGCAAGCCTCTCGGATTAACAACAGTAAGTTTGATATCAATGCGTTTGGGATATCAAATAGTTATTTAGACAATAATACAATCTGTTTTTTTGATGATTTATTGGATGAGTGTAGCGAGCGAAGCGAAGATTCCATTTCACTACACTGAAGAAAAAAATCCGGAATGTTTTTCTTTTTTTTCTGTTTGTATTATTGTGTGTTTGTTAACACGATTCCGGCTAAACCGATACTCCAATTGCGATGAAATTTTATGGAGGCCTTCGAAATCTCTGAACTTAGAACTGCCACGTTTTTTAGCGCAATCGAAAATTTTTTTCTCATGAAAATAGCAATCTTACGAATTTTTTCGATTTTTAAAAAAATTCTTCCACTTATAACACCTACATGCTTTATCCTAATGTAATGATTTTTTCACAGAACCTAAATTTTATGAATTAATATTTTCGTGTAAAATTTGAGCGCAATCCAATAATCATTTCTTATGAAAATTGAAATTTTACAGTTTTTTTTTTCTTTTTTTAAACAATTCTTTGACTACCTACATGCTTTATCCTAATGTAATGATTTTTTCACAGAACCTAAATTTTATGAATTAATATTTTCGTGTAAAATTTGAGCGCAATCCAATAATTATTTCTTATAAAAATCGTAATTTTACGTTTTTTTTTTTTTTTAAATTACGATTGTTAAAAAAAATAAAAAAAAAAAAGTAATTTTTTAATTTAAAAAAAATCTTCGACTTGGTAATAATTTTTTCACAGAACAACAGAAAATCTGCATAACACATGGCAGCTCAATGCACCAATTACGCTCATCCAACAACGCGGCGGGACTTAAGCGTTTTCCTAGTGTAAAAGTAATTGTAGTCCTATAGTAGTTTTTTTAATATCCTTAAGCCCTGCAGCCTATTTACAAATTTTATGTTGGCCTATGCAGTTTATAAACAAAACAGGGTTCTCGAGCCGTGTAAACGCGCTAAAAAGCACTCGTGTGGCCAAATAGGGCAGGAAAATGAATCTTCATCAATCAAAACTCGCTGTGTGGACAAGCAGGGAAAGAGGAAACTAACTGAAATAGGAGGCAATGGTGAAGAATAAATAAAACATAAAATAAAATAAATTTGTATTTAGAGTCTACCCACTTCAGTCATATTATAACTGATTTTCAGTGGGGGACAGTAAACCAAAGGGACCAACCAGCCCTGTAGGCCCCGACGCAATTGACGAGTGAGCGATAACCAACCAAAGATTTTTTAATAGGAAATATAGCAATCGGGATGGACAGTGCGAACCGGCGATATCAGAAAAAACAAGGCCGATTCAGAACAACTTTGAATTTATTACGTGCCTCGTTACTAGGACGGCTCCAAAGCACCGTTTATCAATTCCTAAGACAAGAACTGATGGACTCAAGTCCAAATCAGAAGTTGAAAAACTTCTGCTATAGGCTACCGGGAATAGAACCCTGGACCTTCTGCATTGGAAGCAGAGATGTTCACCACGAGACAACGAGCCACACAAATATGATATATAATAAATACCTATGTACACTGTAGGGCTACCGGGAGCCTTGATCTAGTAGGCCCTACTATCTACATTTTTTAATTGTTACAAGTCCAGTGACTAGGCCTATCTGATATTGATACAGTGTCATGTCATTATGAACGTTTAATACAATTGGATCGAATAAATCACTTGAATCTATAGATCTTACAATCCAGGCTGTCGATAGGCCTACCGTTCTGAACTTACCTGTTAGGATAGTGGTAGCTTTTCTAGGTTTTTCTTTTCCATCTTTGATTGTATCAAGGACAACATCTTTATAATCCTTAAACAAATTTTTCCAATAAAATGCTGAAAACATAAATACAATGTAGTAGCCTAGGTCCTCATAGAGCGATACGCTTCAGACCAGCGCCCTAATAATATATTTCACCGATGACGGCATACCGGTACAATTAAATTAGTTATGCTTATAAGAAACCTGGTGCTAGGCCTATAATGGAGGTTAATAGAGGCTGCCTGGATGTCGGTTGCTAATTGATGTTATCAGCACTCTAAGCATTCATTTCCCGGCTATTTGGAAGCGGTTTGTCCCCAAGCCATCCAAAGATGGTAGTATCATAGAACTGTGGTCATGATTGTGGTATAATTTTTTATTTGGTTTGTAATTGTTGGATGAGCGAAGCGAAGACTTCAATTTCACTTATGTTACCCCAAGAAAAATAGCTCGGGTGTTTTCAGGGTTCCCACTTTTTTTTAGAATCAATTTCCCTGACTTTTCCAGGTTTTCCAGGTCTAGGTTTGCTTAATTCTAGGTGTGATACACGCCCAAAAATAGCTTGCCGGGAACGCAGCACACCTCGATACGCTCTAAAATTTATTTCCCCGTACTTCATCAGGGCGGAACTTTGTTTCATGGGCTCGCCAGTAAAATTTTTACGGGGGATCCCCTAACAGATATACACATACAATAGGCTCAGTGTTGAATTCAGGTTTTTTATCCCGGGTGGGCTATATAATATCCTGGGGGTATTATATAGGGACCAAGTACGGGGGGTTTGGGGGGCCTCCCCCCAACAATAGCGCCACAGGCAAAAATTTTGAAAATCAGGTTTTTAGAGTGCGTTTGGTGCGTTTTAAAAAAAAAGTTGTGGCTTGAATGCAATACCAAAATAATGTAGTTTTTGTGTTATTGGAGGCTTGACTAAATATCAGCTAGATTTCACCTTCAAACCGCTAGATTCCTAAAACGGTTATTTTAGCAACGAAAACAAATGATTGATTTTTTTAATTTTTCTGACTTTGGAGTCGGAAAAACATTTTCACAAATTTGGTGAAAATATATGTTTTTTGAGAAACCAAATAAGCCTAGATAAAATAAATTCCCATTTTCCCTGACTTTTCCAGGTTTTTGTATTTTGCCTCAATTCCCTGACTATTCCCTGACATTTTGACACATATTTTCAATTGCATGACTTTTCCAGGTTTTCCAGGTCGGTGGGAACCCTGGTTTTGTTTTTTTGTTTGTTTTTTTGTCTGTTTGTTCGCTCTCTACCGGGCAAACGACATATGCGATCTTGATGAAAATTAAAGGGGACCTTGGAAATCTCTGAACTTAGACCTGCCACGTTTTTGGTATAATCGAAGAAATATTTCTCGTGAATATCGTACTTTTGCGATTTATTTTCGATTTTTAATGCAATATTTTTGTGCTATTTGGGCCGATTCCGACGTTCATATTTCACATGGACATTAAGGTAATGCAGATGTATTGCCTTTTGAAAGAAAAAGTTGGAAAAGTTATCCAGAATCCATAGAAATAAAGGTTTTAATATGACATTTTTGAGGTGTATAATAATTAACCTTTTCTGTGCGGCCATCGAGAATACTCGATGCTGCCCCTCTTGTTTTCCCCAGTGCGGCCGTCGAGTATACTCGAGCTGAGGTTGTTTCGAAACGCGCGCGCTGTTTCTGCTGATAGGTATAATCGATTGTAAAAGTCGTTCTTTTCAATTGTGCTGCACTCTATGTGAAAGCTTTCAACCATCTTCTAGTTTGGTAGATTGACCACAGATGGCTCTGTCGTTATTTCAGTAGTGCAAAATTGACAGAAACAACAAGTGAAGATAATAATGTCGTTTTGGAAAAGGTTAGGATGATGAAATGACCAGTTATTAGGCAAAATGGGTTGTAATAAAGAAGTTTATGATTCATATTTGGACTTGTTTAAGCAATCATAGACTTGAAAGTAAAGGTTGAAATAATAGAGAAGTAGAGGACGTTGCTAGTAGGCCTAGGTGACGAAAACCAGCTCACACTTACGTAGGCCTATACTAAGTCAATTGTCACATGTAAATAATCATAGACATCCTAATAATGGGTTTAATATCAATGTAAATAATAGTCTTGACAGGATAACAGAAAGTCAATCTAAACCAAGGTGTATAGTGTAATTGAAATTTACTTCATTTCAAGGATAAGGAAACATTTTGATAAGTTAAATTTTATTATCAAATACAAGTGAGAGAAATGACTTTTTTGCTCAAAATAACCCAGCACTGGGGTGTTGGGTGTTCCGTTCCCCCAAAACCCAGCATGAAAAAAGGGTTAACAAATAACTATAGAAACTTGACAACAATCACCTACAATGTGTTCAAAAAGCAAATCTTCAGGCCTCCAGATATTTTACATTCTGTCAATTGGTATTACCATAGCAATTAATACTACTTTATAACAAAAATATATTTGATTTAGCAATGGTAGGGCCTACTTGAAAACGTAAAGACATCCCACGCATACATAAAAGTTAAAATAAAAAAGCTCATCCATCAACGTGACTAGCAATAGGGCCTGCTTATTTGTTGTCATGTATCGTTTTAATTGTTGCCATTAGAAGGGTGTTGAAAATCCCCGAAATATTGCTTTTTTTATTTTGTTATTTCCGAAATGTGATGGGAGTTAATTTATCATTACGGCCCAAAGCCCTAGCCCTCCATAGCGGCAGTCCATGGAAACTTATTGCTAATTGAACAGGGGAACGACGGCCATTGCCCGGGGAACAAACACTGTCGTAAACCTAGTCCCTACACAAGGTGCAGGAAGTGGGTCTGGGGTTTTGTGTTAAAATGTTTGGTTATTGGATGAGCAAAGCGAAGCTTAAATTTCACTGCCCCCCAAAAATATTTGGCTCGGGGGTTTTTTTTTTTTTTCTTTTTGGTTCGCACTCTCCCCGGAAAAACAGCAATGTGACTTGATGAAAATTGGGGGGGCCCTTCGAAACCCACTAAACTTAAAACCTGCCACGTTTTTGGGTACAATCGAAAAAATATTTCCCCTTAGAATATCGTATTTTTAAACGTTTTTTTTTTCGTTTTTTTATGCGTTTTTTTTTTTGTGACATTTGGGCCGATTCTGCCCAAAACGGGGGGGGCCCTAAAACTTTTTAAATATTTTACAGGGGACTTTAAAGGTAAGGGTGATGTATTGTTTTTTTGAAAAAAAAAGTTAAAAAATTTTAGCCAAATTTCCATAGAAAAAAGGGTTTTTAAATATGGGGTTTTTTGGGGTTTAATAAAAATTTAAAACAATTTAAACAATAGAATTTGGGACAAAAAATCCCTACAATCCCATTAAAAAGCAGTTGAAAAGGGAAAAAGTGGTCCACGAAAAATAAAAACAAAAAAAAGCCATCCATAAAGGATTAAAACGCGACAAAAAAAAGCGTTCCTGAAGGGGCCTGTAAAAAGTTGGGCCTATAAGTTTTTTACTATAAGTAATTTATGGTAATGTATTATACATTACAATACCCCAAAAATAGTGAAACCCATGATTACAATAATCCTTGTTTGGGCCCGTTCATTAGTTTTGATTTTTAAAATTCCCACAAAATGGCCCCCGGGGTTGCCAAATAATTGGGAAATGGGCACAGCATCTTCACACAATTAATCCCCAAAAGGGGGCCACCCGGGCTAAAGGCAAAATGAAAGAAAAGTCGCGGCGCGACCCCGGCCCCCCGAGGGAAGACGGTCGCGCGCCGGGGCCCCAGCATCCCGGGGCGTCTCTTGCCCATTGCGACACGGGGAGGCGTCCCCAGAGCGTACACGTTGGGACCTAAAAGATGAAATGGGCCCCTATTTCGTGGCTAATTTTTGGTGCCTATAGGAGGACTAACTAGTTTTAAGTCCCCAGGTCTAAAAGGAAATTAGCCTCTCTGAACCGATTGCGTTAAAATTTTTAAAAACAGCACCCCTGTAGGTCTACGATTAAACGGATAACTTCTAAAAAAATACAAAATCTTTTGCGTTTAAAAACCTACAAAAATTTCAAGAAATAATCAATTGAAAAATGGGATAAAAATGTGGAGTTTTAAATTTTTTTAAAAACAAGGGTTTTTTCTTTTTAAAGGAAATCATTGATTTTTTTGGTTTTGAATCATGTTTGTTAGGGGGTGAATGCATGAAAGTGTCCAAGGTGTAACGCATTTTGGGCTCAAACATGCTAAAGGGTTTCCCCCAAAAAATTCCACTGGGAGACTGAGTAACCTTGCAATCTTACACTTTTTGTACGGGCTATTTTTTTCTAAAATTATTTTTATTTATTTATTTTTTTTGTAGGGGGGGACTCCATCCTTACATGTAAAAAAATGAATTCACCTTTTGTAATTTGTAACGGGAAATTTACAAAAAAGATTATTATTATTATTTTTTATTATTATTATTTTATTTTTATTATTATGTGGTTTTTTTATTTTTCAAAAAATCTCAGGTACATTTTGGTCCCTGGTATACAAAAAGGGGGGGAAAGGGCCCAACCCCAAAAAAAAGGTTTTACTTAAAACAGCGTAAAACCCTAAGAAAGTACAAAAATATTATTGTAGACAAATTAATCAAATTAACAAAATAAAAATAAAGATGAGTGTGATAAAAAAATTTCAATAAAATTTTCTTCTAAAAACAAGAAATTTTTTAAGGCAAAATTTTTTAAAGAGAGAGAGAGAGAGAAAAAGAGAGAGGGGTTTTATTTGCAAAAATTTTCTGACTAGTGGAAACGTTTAAAGGATGACTGTTTTCCGGGCATGCTGATGTAGAGTTTTTTGGAAAAAGACCCGGGGCTTTGGGTGGGCTGGCAGAGGGGGAAGATGGTAGACTCCAGGGGCTGAGATAAACGTAGCCCGACATAACATTTTTTCCCTTTTTCCCCAAATTTTCTTGTTATTTTTGATTTAAATTTTGGGAAAAAATTTTTTCCCCCTTAGTGTTCTCGGTTTTTCTCAATTTTTTTTAACTCAGGGGGAAATCCAATGCCCATTAAAGATGAAATTCTTTTTAGTTTTATCGCAAAAAATATTTTCCTTTGGGTTGGGGGTTCCTTTTTGGTTTTTGTCTTTTTATAACCTTTTTTCCAAATACATTATAAATTCTGCATTTTCGATCACAGGGGGCGGGAGAATCTTGTAAAAAGGAGGGGGTTTTGACAAGTAGATGTGCGTTCATTCCTAATTTTGAAAAACTTTTTTGGGGCAAAACCTGTTTATCCCTTTACTGGATACCACGTGTTGGCAATTGAAGGACACCCAGCTATAACAGGCTATTGTCTCCGAAAATTTTTTGCATTTTCTACACTATCATTGTCATTTGGTTTTTAAAAGAGAATTTTTTATAGTTGTTGGTATTTTAACCTGATCTTGGATGGCGAACATAAATCCTTTTGTTTCAGCAAAAAAATTTTCCTTTTTTAATCCTCTTATTGATTTTAACAATGTCAATATTTGGCTGCTGGATGCTTTTTTTGGGGAAACCCCAGAAGTGATTTTTTTTTTTCCCGCATTCCCTTTCTATTTAAATCTTCTATTTTTTATTTCTGGATGGGGAAAAAAATCGCATTTAGGCCCAGGGGAGTTTAAAAGTTTTTTTCTCGGAAATTTTAAATTCTTGGTGATAATTGGGAAAGTAGAATTAAAAAAGTATGATCTGATTTTTTTGAAATTTTTCGAATAGCACAAAAGACCGAAAAATTTTTCCATCCTCTTCCACCCCCTTTTCCCCCTGGTATATATAAACCCTTTTAGAAAGGGTTTTGGGTGGTGAGTTCTGAAGAAGGTCATTTGTCTTCTTGTTAAACGATCTAAGGGCCCCTCAAATCCACATCTGACCCCCTTCACAAACCAAATGAAAAGGGGCAAAATTGGTAAAGCCCATTCATTTAATGCCTTTTATTTTTTTAGCTTCCTTTAACTTTGATTTTAAAAATAGTTTTTTAAATCTATGTTCATACTTTTTTTTTTTTTTAAAAACATTTTTTAATTCCTTGGGGGTTTTTAAAAATAAAGTTTTGCCTCATTCCTAGGGGATTTTTTATCTTTCTTCGCTATTTTTTAGTTTGGGAAATTTTTTGAAACCCACACCAATTTGGTAAATTGGGCAGTTTTCCTTTTCAATTTTTTCCCTTTTTATATGCATTGAAGCAAAATTTATTAATTTCCCAAAATTTCCCTATGATGTCTTCACTGAATAAATTTTTTTCAAAGTCCCAAATTAAAAAATTTTTAGCTCTTTTTTTGATTTTTCCCTACATTTTTTAAAAACATCCATTACAAACAATGTGGTTTTCCTTGGGCATTTTTTCTTTACAGGTAAGGCGATATCCAGCATTTTTTTGATTAAATAGCTCTGATACTGGGTTTTTAATTTCGAACAAAACCATAAGGGGTAAGGGGGTTTTCCCCCCGGAAATCCCTCCTTTATTGCCAAAATTTTCCCAAAATTAACAGAACTGAATTTGGTTTTTTGTATTATATTAAATTTTCCATGAATTCCCTGAGATGTTTAAACACCGTTACCAAATGGGATTTTCCCTTTTACAAAACAAGAACTTTGATTAAACCCAAACGTGCGGAAAACCCAAACAAATGCTTTTTTTGTAGTCTATGTAAGCTACTGATAGATTCCTCTTTTTTGTCATTTGCATGTTTTGTAAAAATACCCATCAAATTTTGCTGCTCTTTACATCCCTATGCATTTTTTGTGGGATCCTTTTTGTTCCCCCGCTAAAATTTTATGTTCTGATAATTTTCTGTTAATTTCAAGGGAAGATTGATGTTAGAATTTTAAAAAATGGTTGGCAAGGAAAATGATTTTGGGGCCCATAATTTTTTTGGGGTCCGATCTGTCCCCCTGTCTTGAATACATATGGTTATACCCTTTAGGGAAAAAATCCTTGGGAAAAAGTGTTTGGGGCGTGAAGTTGGGCCCACTTGGTTAAAAAAATCCTTTGGGTTTTCAAACCCCTGGCTTTTTCTTTTCCCCAAAAGTTCTGTATTCCCTTTTACTCCAGGGCTTTTCCCCAAATTTTGGGTTTTTTTTAAATTTCATATGTAAATTTTGTCTATATTTTTCTACTAAAAACCGGGGTTTCCCCAATTTCATCTGTTCTTTGTTTTTATGAGGAACCATTCCCGGCCTCGCGGGTTTTTGTCTTTTGGGTTTTTAAAAAAAAAGTTTCTCCAAAATTCCTCCAAGGGGTTCTTTTGTAGGAGGGGGGAATATTGTCTTGTCAACCCCTAAAATTTTGTTTTTTAGTTTTTTTCCCTTTAAAAAATTTCTCATTACTCTTAAACAATTTGTTTTTGGGGGGCTCCTGCTACACTGCACAAATTTTTTTTAAGCTTTCCCCTAGAGCTTTTCCCTCTTTGTTCATAGTGTCCAAATAGTCTTCACATTTTAATCTTAAAAACTTCTTTACATGGATATTTTCCGGCTTTCCCCAAAAAAAAACCCGGTTTAAATTGTTCCCCAGGGGGCCCGATGTGTTTATTTTTCTAGATATGGGTGTTAAATGTCCAATATCCCCTCTTAGTACGTTTTATTCTATTTCTAACCTTCTTTTTAATTTTTTTCCCCCCTTTTTTTTTTTAGTCCCCCCTTGTTTTTTTTGGGAAATTTTTTGGGGTTTGGGTAAGGTGAAAGTTGAAAATTCCCCTGCTACAGTGGGCTGCTTTCCCCAAAAAAACAGCCAAAAGAATTTTTCCCTGAAATCGGTTGGATCCCAAACTACTTAAATATTCTTTAATATGTTTTCAACAGTTAATGTAAATGCATATATTTTTATTTGTAATAATCTTTGGTAAGTTCGGTCTCTCTTTGAAAGGAATGTGTTCAAATTTGCTAATATTGTTCATAAATGCTATTCTTATATGTTTCTGCGTCGGTTCCATCATTTTTTTATGTTCTCACCGTCTCTTCCTAGGGCCCTTAACCCTCATGCAACTGTGGCAGGGTCGTCCCTAACGTCGTCAGATTCGAGATTATCTCGTCTGTAATTTTCATACCCGACTTCTCGTCTTTTTTGGGTCGATTCCCATCTTGCCTGAGATATTGCTTTTTAAAAATTATATGAAGTCTATCTACAACATTTTGTTCTGTTATTTCTAGCTCTGGAAATTGTGTAGTATGCTCCCTGTATAATCGCTGTCTCCATCCAGGTAAAGGCTCGTCTTTACATTCGTTAAACCCCTAAAGAAGGACGCATAACATTTTCGTTCATTTCATGTGACCATTTTTGTTTTTTTTTTTTGCGTCTCCGTTCGTTTGTTTTGGTAGAGACTACGGGAGCCCCGGGTATTCTGAGTGGCCGTGGCCGTAAAATTTGCAAGGCTTCTTCAGATGGTCATTATTATTATTATTATTATTATTATTATTAGGCCTATTATAGTAGGCCTATGCATTTCAAAACATTCTATAATTTTTAATACAATCTTAAAATAAAAAATCTTATCTTGATTGAACCCGGGACTCCTACATTCCGGGTATAAAAGCGCCTTTAGCCAACTAGACTAGAAAACACCAAAGTCGTGTTAGACGAGTGAGCAAGTCCCTGTGTTTTAGTTCCCGGAACATTCGCATTTAAGTTGATTGATATAGGCTAGGCCTATAGGCCCTATAGCAGGGTTGGGGAGCCTTTTTTGTCTTAGAGCCAATTTTTATAGAAAATTTGAAAGTGATAGCTAGTTGGAGCCAAAGCAGGATATTTTTAAAAATAATTACATCATATATAACGTAAGTTTGATTGTTATAGTACAATGTAGCCATACGACATACCTATGTTATATTTTTAATGAATAGTGAGCTGTTCCCAAACAATGTTAATTTTGTGGTTTTAATTTTTGATACATAATTTGAAAAAATGGTAGCACGTATGCACAAACAGGTACGGTAGAACTTATACAGTTTGTGAATTCTTCCGCAGTTTTAGACTTCAGAATCATTTTGGGAGTTGAGATTGGTCAAGGGTCAAGGCATATTTGGTTAGCGCACACACTTACACTATCAGTAACACATGGCTCACTCACCCTTTTTTTAACAACAGACTTTGGTGTTTTCCTAGAATGAACAATTCCGAATCATGCGGGAAACGCGGAGAAAAACCCTGACGATAATTTTCAGTTCTTACAATAAATTTATTATTTTCCCTAATGGACCCCAGACAACACAAAACTTGTCAGCATAGACCTAGGAATATGCCGCACATTTGACGTAGCCTATTCATGGTGTTTACTAAAAGCCTAGGCGGCTAGGCCAAAGAAATCGTAAGAATTGCTTAATTTCGATTTAAGTGGATTTGGTGTCTTGTGAAACATAGGCCTATAGGCCTAATATTTACCGCGCTAAACTTGAAAAACGCTTATTTTGTAACTTTGACACTGTTTGTAACCTGTAGTAGGCCCTAATGTAAATGTTGTGATGATTATATTGTGTGATATATTATTGTAGGCCTAGACCTATGTATAAATTGTAAATTGGCTATTTTGCCAGAAAAAATAAACTGAATGAAAAATGACAATGAATCAACCCCTAACCCCCCCCCCCTAAAAA
>JAMZAV010005464.1:0-37584 GCA_024449915.1 Sweltsa coloradensis | reverse complement strand
CAGAGCAATCGGGCAGGTTGTGATTTAGATGGATGGAGTCAAGATTGGAGAAGAAATTACAACAAAGGCTCTCGGAATCTCTCTCAAGTTGAGGCGAAGTGGCTGGGAACTGACAGAGTGTTTCTTTTGTTTTCAAGGGGGTTGGGGGTGGGGTTTGTACTCGTTCATCGGACTGTTGCTGTAGCCCAGCCACGACAATGCGTGTTCACTAAAAGAAGAGGAACACTTTTTTTAAATATTATATAATGTATGATTAAAATAGTTAATATGGGAATCGTTTTCATTATACATCCGTACGCGTAAATAAACAAAACACTTCTTAAAGTACAATGTATTGAATCGTTCCAAAATTATTTTACTCGCCAGCTTGCATCAAGTTGCAAGTGACTTTTTATAAGTTGGGAGTAAACTTTTCTTAATTCAGAAAGTACTTTTTCACCTTTCACCAGGAAAGGTAATCCCAACCACATAAAAACCGAGGACAAAAGACAGCCTCCGGCTGTTGGGGCCTCGCCCCAGACCCCAGACCCCAGACCCCTGGCTCGCCCGCACGAGTGGTATAGGCTGGCTTGCAAGTCGGTCTCGATGTGTTTCAAATACAGACTTTTATATGTTCTATTGTTATTTTAAGATGTATTTTCTAGTTTTTTGTGTTTTAATCTTTTATCTTTTATTTGGTTTTAGTTCAATTACACCATCATACACACACATAAATATGTTTAAATCTAAAGCCGATGTGTGTATTTGTAATTTATTGTACTCACAAACAAAACAGTGGCACGCATGCTCATCCAGACGCATAATTATGCAAATATATTCACGCAATTGCGCAAGTTTGTACGTTGTCGGTAACAATTACAAAACTAACACAAACACTAAAACCCCGTTGTCATCCTTTGTAATCAGTGTTAATTCATTTTTTAAAAAGTTAAAAGTAAAAACACTGTTAAGTTCAAAAACACATTTATCCTTTACGAAATCAACGTACACACACACACACACATCTCTTAGAAACACAACATACATTAAATACACATTCAAACAAAAATTGTACACAACGGTGAATAATAATCGCATGTGTCGATATGTGATGGTAATTTGTTGATAACTTCAAACTAAAGCAAAACGAAATGAGTGCAATCGATGACAATAGTAAATTATGAGAAAATATAGTTGGGAAATACAAAATACATTATTACAAAAGAGAATTATTATTTTATGCTTGGTGAATGAGAACCAAATTATCACTTATTTCCTATTGTCGATGTTTAATTTGGTGATTACTTGATACACGGAGATGCTAAACTCATTCGCTGGAATAAAATAATCCATGGGGGTAAATATATATTTCGCTCTCTGCCCATGAAGATATATCCACACGGTTGCACACTGTAATTATCCTGTACCTGGCGGCAGATCGCCCTCTTTCATCTCTTGCGTATCAAACCAACAATCACATTGGTATTGATTAAATAAAAACAGAACATGTGAAAATGATGTTTTTCGAGTTTCCCGTTAACATCGAGACAAGTCCCTTCTATGTTCTGTAATAACACAAGGGTTTTTTCCATGTTCGCTCGTGAACAACGCGTTTCATTGCGCCCGCGAGGTAGAAGACTAGAACCTAGGAGGAAAAAAACAGATTCACAGGAAATGTACGTTCACCATATTTTATTATTTATTTTATACCATGTTTTAGCCTAAGGAACTACTCACTCTCTCTGTGCGAAGAGGTGTATACTATACTTGAACGATCAGCGTCAGAAGTGAATCAACTGTAATATTTTACCGATACCACCGACTCTCTCGCGGCAAAGCTTGGATTTATTCTAAAAGGCACCTTAATTAAGTCACACAAAGCTAGCACTAAATACACGAAACTAACACTAAATTCACAACGCTAGCCCCAAGTGGATGGCCAAGGAGAGAGTGGCCTTAATTGAATTTAATACTAGAAATATTCCTACGCTAAGATTAAGATTATGCCGTGTTTGGTGAATCCATAAATATTTACAAACCTTGTTCTAATCTTAACTACGCACAGGGCCCAGTGTTTAAAAAAGTCCCAATAGGCTAAATTCTAAGTAAAATAGTTCCGCCATGTTTCCCCACGGCCTGTTAGATGACGTCAGCGAGTGATGGCTCTGTGAATATAGCGATGCCTGAACGATCCGAATATTCACGAGCGAGGTCGGTATCGTAGGTATCTTACAGACCCCTTGGTTTACATAATATGATCGCGGGTCTACCATGTATTAGTCTAAGCGAATAAATACACTACTCGACTCTATTGAATCCTCCCAGGGTAAAACCAGTGAAAACCAACTAAAGCAACAGAACATCCAATGGACTTTCAAACAAACTTTGTTTTTGTTATATACTCGGGAAACTTAAAACAATAATAGTCCAACTCCATATTTTGATAATTACTTACTTTGCATAATGTCCGCTTCCATGATTTGGTAAACTTTACTGGGGTGCATCACCTCAGGCAAGAAGTGTCCTCGTACTTCAAAGAAGTGCAATCAGGATATTAGCGAGGGCTTCTAAATAAGCGATCTTGTCGGGACTTCATTCGACAATTCGGAATCCCAACACTCAGATCCAGTCAGCATCTCATTTTGTTCGCCTTAATGCCACCATCTTTCTGCAAAACTCAACTGTTCACGATCACTTTAAACGTTCCAGTGACATAGTTCACATGTCCTCTCATAATCTTTCCGTCTTCTTTATTGGATGAGCGTAGCGAGCGTAGCGAGCGAAGCGAAGATTCCATTTCACTACACTGGAGAAAAAAATCCGGAATGTTTTTTTTTTTTCTTTTTTTTTTTTTTTTTGTATTTTTGTGTGTTTGTTAACACGATTCCGGCTAAACCGATACTCCGATTGCGATGAAATTTTATGGAGGCCTTCGAAATCTCTGAACTTAGAACTGCCACGTTTTTGAGCGCAATCGGGAAAATTTTTCTTATAAAAAACGCAATTTTACGATTTTTTTCGATTTTTAAAACAATTCTTTGACATATAACACCTACATGCTATATCCTATTGTAATGATTTTTTTATAGAACCTTAATTTCATGAATTAATATACTCGTGTAAAATTTGAGCGCAATTGAATAATTTATTCTATGAAAATTGCAATTTTATGATTTTTTTCTTTTTTTAAATTACGTAAAAATTATGATTTATTAAAAAAATTAAGTTAATTTTTAATTTAATTAATTTAATTAAAAAAAAATCTCGAATAAGTAATGATTTTTTCACAGAACAACAGAAAATCCGCGTAACTCAATGCAGCTCAATGCACCAATTACGCTCATCCAACAACGCGGCGGGACTTAAGCGTTTTCCTAGTAAGATACATTTCTTGCAATGCCTCTACCGCACAATTTAGTGTCGACTAAACTCAAGGATATAATAATAAAAGCTTCTCTTATGTGACATTTTCCACTGTGCTATTACTATTGCATTGACTGCGGTATTTAATTGGATGAGCGTAGCGAAGATTCCATTTCACTACACTGGAGAAAAAAATCCGGGATGTTTTTTTTTTTTCTTTTTTTTTCTGTTTGTATTATTGTGTGTTTGTTAACACGATTCCGGCTAAACCGATACTCCAATTGCGATGAAATTTTATGGAGACCTTCGAAATCTCTGAACTTAGAACTGCCACGTTTTTGAGCGCAATCGGAAAATTATTTCTCATGAAAATCGCCATTTTACGAATTTTTTCAATTTTTAAAATATTTCTTCGACTTATAACACCTACATGCTTAATTTGATTTTAATGATTTTTTTACAAAACCTTAATTTTATGAATTAAGATATTCGTTGAAATTTGAGCGCAATCGAAAAATTATTTCTCATGAAAATCGAATTTTACACGTTTTTTTCTTTTTTAAACAAGTCTTTGACTTATAACACCTACATGCTTAATCCTATTGTAATGAATTTTTCACAGAACCTTAATTTTATGAATTAATATATTTTTGTAAAATTTGAGCGCAATCGAATAATTATTTCTTATGAAAATCGCAATGTTACGATTGTTTTCCTTTTTTTAAAATTACGATTCATAAAAAAAAATTAAAAAATAAAGTCAATTTTTTATTTAATTTAATTAAATTTAAAAAAAAAATCGACTTTGTAATAATTTTGTCACAGAACAACAGAAAATCCTCATAACACATGGCAGCTCAATGCACCAATTACGCTCATCCAACAACGCGGCGGGACTTAAGCGTTTTCCTAGTTAACCCTTTAAGGCTCTTTGGGATAATAGTTTCCCACCCCCTCTATCTCGAAAATTCTTTGGGATAATAATTTCCCACTTGGTGGTCGATAAAGATGGTGCCTGCAGTGAGGTCGACGACTATAAGGTGGCGCTGACATCGGCTTACTTTGGAACTACGTCAACAATATGCAGGTTGGTGGGAAGAAACTATTGTCCCCATGTCGCTTCAAACACCCACAAAAAGTAGGGTTTGTGTTCCGTGGGTGGAAAAGGCGTTGTGGAGAATGGGGAATTGTGGTTATATCTCGATGCAGTTATGTAACTTAATATTTATTACCTAGTAAATGCATTTTATAAAGAATGAATGAAAATTTTCTTGAGTGGTATCCAAAAATTGATTGTTTACTTTGAAAATTTTGAAAAAAAGTTTTGACAGCTCCAATATTTTGTTATTGGTTTCAATCAAATTATCGAATTCATACATAGCAATTTACATTTTATCACAAGAAACATACGCTGAATCTCTTTTTGCCAACAGTTTGTGCGTATCGTGTTGCGCTAACATGTTATTAGCTTTTTTGTGAGATTATTGGTCATTCATAACCTCAAAAACCCTCGCGCGGGAGAATCGTCCTCCTTAGATTTACATTGGATAGTCTTCTTAGACCTACCTAGACTTACCGTTGGCATAGGACTTTTGGCTTATATTGAAGTAAAAGTATAGTCTCAGGTCTACCCTAGATATAGGACCACCATAGACTTAGGCCTTCATTTATTGTAGGGCCTAGGCTAGGCTACTTTAGAGTTACCATACAGCAATAGACCTAGGGCTACCCTATTTTATTCATAAACCTAAGCCCTTCCCTTTATTTAGGCCATGCAATTGGCAACACAAATAAAATAAGCACATTTCCATTGTATCTTCATCAAGTAATTTAATGTGTATGCTAATTTTAAAGATGGTGGGAAATAATTATCCCAAAGAAAAGGACTAAAAGTCAGAAATGTCGTTGTCCTAAAAGAGCATTGGGTGAATAATTTCCCACCCAAATTTACCCTGTTCTGGGTTTTAAAAAAATCAAAAAAATATTTTTTCGTCATTTTGAACCAGTAGTCAACACGCATACCAAATTTCGAGTTGAAATTCAAAGTGCAAGACTTATGTCACTTAAAGGGTAAAAAAGAACAGTCCAAAATTAATTCATTGGTTTACTGATACTTACTTATTAAACTTATTATGTATTATATTTTTTTCTTAACATCACTTGTCATGCCTCGTTCTGCATGTTCGGTCCCAATAGATTCTTCACAAGTGGCATCATTAGCTGCAATCATAATTATAGTTTTGAAAAGTTCAGGCGCCTAGTAACCCTTTTTCGAGTGTGTGTGTGGAGGGAGGGGGGTTGGGGTAAAAATGGTTTGGTAAAAAAGAAGAAAAAATAATTCCTTTTCCAGGTATGATATTTAGACTTCATAATTACACTGTCTAATTGCGAGAGATAAAGAGTCGCTCGTTGAAAAACGTTTTTCAGTTGTTGTAGCCGTGGGGATGAACGGGGTGACTGAGTCCAACATTCTTAATGGGCTGGGGTAAAAGTGGAGGGGATTCCCTAATTCCCAACATCCTGACTAACTACGTGGAAATGTTACTTTTCCTTGTCAACCTGTTTTTACATCCTATAGGAAAACGTACCTATTTGCAGTGTCTTTCGAGATAAATATGAGCTAGCTAAATATATGTGAGTTATAGGTTGCATAAGTTAAAAAGTTAACCGTCACAGTAGCTTAGGGGTTAACAACCAGACCGGTGTACCTGTAATCTGGAGACCGGGTTCGATACCCCACTGAGATGGAGTTTTTAGTTTCTGGATTGATTTTGAACAAGTTCTAAGGGAGCAAAGCAGCACTAATTCCTTGACTGTTCCGTTTGTCTGTGCGTGTAAACGTGTAACGTGAACAACCGAACATGGCCTACACACATGACTGACATTCGTTGGTTTGTTTGCACAGCCCTTCAATAGCGATCTGACATAAATGTTTGTTGACCCTTGTGAAGCAGGGACGATGTTTTATCAATACACGAGGGACATATTTCAATCCTGGTGCCCATAACAAAGCGATTTGCATGCTGGAAGAATTTGATTTGATTCTCTTCAAACAACCATCTGTAGATTAATTAAGTAGCGTCGCTCCTTGATAGTGGAGTTATTATTCCCATGCGTGGAAAAGGACACATTTGTCAGTTGGCACATAGCTATTGCTCGGCCGGTAAGAATCCGACGTATCTGAAGCTTTACATAATTGGCAACATAGCCTACATGGACAGCCCTTCAGTCGTCAATATTCAATATTTCATGTAAACCGTATATTAGTTTACCATGACCAGTTGTGCCACGAGTGTGGTCAATTTTAAACATTTTTACAAAATCAAAAAACCTGAAAATCATTTTTTTTATTGTTTAAAATCATTCCTTGAAAAGTGTTACTGTAGCGCCCTTTGTTTCCGCTTCCTTGACAACTACACAACATTGTTAATAACTGTTGTGTCAGTTTGTGGAGCTAACATGAATTTGCTTAATAATATCCTCGTATAATATACCACGGCTATATCATTGACCCTACCATAAGATTTGAAGGTGATACTGGACATGCGGAGAAGGTGGATCAAGAAAAGAAAGACATCTTCGAGGCTACCGTTCCATATTTTCTCAACAATATGAAGGATGGTGATCGGCTCTAATAGGAAGAGGAAAGATACGTATTTTTCTGTGACTCTTAATAGATGAGCAGATGTGCTCTTAGGGGAAAGATACCGTATTTTTTGCTAAATTTTGCAAACGTTTTAGACTAAATGCGAATTTTACTTTTGACTTGTTGCTCCTTGCTTTAAAGGGATCGATTTTAATTTTTAGAAATCATCAATATGACCAAAGCAAGAAGTAACAAGTATAAATCAATATTTGTGTTTTTTATACTCAACAAAATTCATACTTCACACTTCATTTTTCACTTCATTTCATTTTTTCATATTATGTAACTAATTTTACTTATTGTTAAATGAAATTTGTATTTATGTTCATTAATTAATTTTTGTTATTCTGTGTCTTCAAGGCAACCTTAATGTAAAGGCAAAGATTTGTTTTAAAATAAAGTTTTACTACTAACCTCAATTTCATTTATACATTTCCAGGCCTAAAACACACCAACAAGAATATCTGACAAAATGATAAACAACTACAAGGGGTAATCTAAAAAGTGGATAAAAATAAATTAAATCATTTCGTAAAGAGAAAAGAATGTTACAAAGAACCTTTCAGCAGATTCAAAACGAGATGATGAATGTTATTCTCACAGCTCTCTGGTAAAGGTTAATGTGTCCAGATGCTTTGAGCGTCTGCTGTTGTTGATGGAGACGGAGACAAAGACAGAGGGAACAAACACTCGTCGGTGTCGCCCTTAGAATGGAGACCACTTATTTAAATTGGCAAGTCAGCCCACGGCTAAGTAATCACAGCCGAGAGTGCGTCTCTCACTATCTCTCTCTCTCTCTCTCTCTCTCGCTCTTCTCCCTTACAAACAAAGAGATAATAATTACACAACACAACTTGCGAGTGTCATTAAAGCGGTAGGACAATGCCGTGACGTCATAGGGTACAGGCAGGTGCAAGGGGATGAGCACATTCTGGGAGTTATCATGCAGACCTTAATATTGTATGTGGGTCAAGACTTACGCTCTGTATAGCAAATAACAATTACTCGTTCAAATCCCTCAACGCACAACTCTTAAACTTTCTGTAGTACGCGTTCACGAACAACTTTAGGATACTTAAGACAACAATCAGTCTTTGTTGCGTGTACTCGTCGGAGAAGTCCTTGCAGCCAGACACCGGGGCGAGTGTCGTAGACAGCCAGCCCTGGTAACAAGTTCAGATGATGACCATTTTATATTTGGAACGCCAATGGTTAATATTATTAACGGGCAGTTAATTGGTTATCAACTGGTCATCAGTTGGTATTAGTTGAGCATCATAATATGGGTGCACGCTGTCCATACCAGATTGATCACCTGAGCACAAGAATCAACCCTTCTTCGAACAAAGATTTAAGTCCATGAGCTGACCAACTGGTCATGCCAATTGATATCAACTTGCACCAAAGGCTGTACTAATTGGTATATGTTTAAACTAGTGTATTTTAACCGATTGAAATTCAAAGCAGTTCATTTGGTTCAAAATATCAATAGGCAATCAACTAAAATGTCCACCAGGGATGTTCTCTTTACTGAGTGTATGACAGAAAGTTTCTTTGCTTGTGTTCCAGCTGTCCTACGCAGAAAGGCGTTCACGCCTCTCTCTCTCTCTCTCTCTCTCTCTTTCTCTCTCTTCTTCAAACACTTCATTTCTCAGACAGTACATTGCTCTGGATGGAGTCATATCTTCGTGGCCGTCGTCAATGTGTGTTGGGTGACGGTGATTCGGTCTCTTCTTGGCTTGTTGTAGAGTGTGGTGTCCCCCAGGGATCGGTTCTTGGCCCACTTCTTTTTTCTCTTTATATAAATGACGTATCCCTTATGCTATCACATTGTAAATATCATATATATGCTGATGATCTACAACTGTACTTACATTTGACACCTGACAGACTTAACGAATCAATTCAACTTATAAATGCAGACTTAAACGCTATTTTGAAGTGGGCTATAAGGCACGGTCTGATTTTGAATCCTACTAAAACTCAAGCTATCGTCATAGGCTATCCAAAACTCATGACTAAAATAAGTCTTTCTACTCTTCCTCACATAAAACTTAATAACATTTCTATAGCCCTCAGTACTACAGTAAAAAATCTGGGATTAATAATAGATGAGCACATGTCTTGGACAAACCATATACAATCAGTTTGTAAAAAGATATTTGGTGCCCTTCACTCACTTAATACATTTAAAAATATGTTTTCCCAATTAAACTTAAAAAGACACTCGTTGAGGCGCTAGTAATACCACATTTTGACTACTGCGACGTGGTATACAATGACGCGGGCCCTGATCTGATTAAGAAGCTGCAGAGAGCACATAATGCATGTGTTAGATATATATGTAATTTAAAATTCGCTGACCACGTATCTCCATCATTCTCATATATCTCTTGGCCCCGTCTCAAAGATAGACGCACTCTTCACTCCCTTTGCCTACTTCATCGAATTCTTCACTCTTCATCACCGGCTTATCTCTTCTCCCGTTTCAACTATTTATCTACTCATCATAGTCGAGAAACTCGTGGCCATACTTCAAATCAACTTGTCCTTCCTATCCACAGAACTGCAATCTACGATAATTCATTCACAGTGTCAGCTGCGCGGGAATGGAACCGTACCCCTAGTAGTGTCAGAGACTTGACAAAGTTACGGTCTTTTCGCCAGGCTGTTCAAAAATTATTCTAGAACATTGTTTTATCTATCGTATTTAATTATTCGTGTATACGTTATTTCACTTTTCGATAGAAAAGATTTTATTGTTTAAATGAATTGTAGTCTAGTTGTATTTAAAGTGTAATCAAATAATGAAAAATTTCTGTATTATCATATGAATTAATTATAATTTCCGTATATTATATGTTGTTCTTTCAATTAATTTTTTCAAACAATTTGCAATCGTAATGTATTAAAAAGAGACAATTAGGTAATTCCTATTTAATTCATAATGTATTATTATCATATTAGTTTTATTATTATATTTTCTTATGATTTTATTAGTATTATTATCATGCTGAATATCTTCTTGTAAAAGTTTTGTTTTCACTTTTCACCAGAGAGTGCATCAAAGTGCATCTAAAAATTGGTTTAGTTCAAATAATGTATAATTTTATGAAGTAGTTTCATGGTTCAAAAGATTTTTAGTATAATATTTGATAAATATTCTATTATTTATGTATTTTGTGAAACATATTGTATTTTGAAGGATGTATTACTATTATGAAGCTGGTTAGATGTAAGAAAAGGCCTCATGGCCTTAATCTTGCCAGCTTAAATAAAACCTCAATCAATCAATCAATCAATCTCTCTCTCACGTGTGTGTCTCTGTGTTCCAGCTGTCCTACGCAGACACGCATCCAATGTTTACCTCTCTCTCTCTCTCTCTCTCTCTCTCTCTCTCTCTCTCTCTCTCTCTCTCTCTCTCTCTCTCTCTCTCTCTCTCTCTCTCTCTCTCTCTCTCTCACGTGTGTGTCTCTGTGTTCCAGCTGTCCTACGCAGACACGCACCCGATGTTACTCTCTCTCTCTCTCTCTCTCTCTCTACACACTCTCATTTCCCATACACAGAACTAATCTCCTTGACCACTCATTCAAAATCCACGCTATTCGAACTTGGAATGCTCTTCCGTCTGAAATCAGAGACAAATATATAAATAACTTCTATGCTTTTAAAAGTGCCACTACTTCCTATTATTCAAATTCTTAACTGTACAAACAATAAGTAATATCAAAACACCCAAACAACCCAAATAATGAAAGTAAATTACATATTAATTTGCTCGGTTACCTGTGTTACTCTATTTACTTTACGAGGACGCCTTCTTTGTTACTGTAATGAAACTGTATGAAAGCGATGGATGAATGCGGAGAATGAAATGATAGCTAAATTGTGTTTATTGTTTATCATAATTTCAAATGTTTATGTTTTCAGTTAATTATGTATAATTTTCATCAGGCCAATTACTTTGTGTTCAAATTATCTATAATTTTCATTAGGCCTTCATTATCATTTGTATTATTATTAGTAGTAGTATTAGGTTGGATGGAAGATAAGGCTTCACTAGCCTTAATCCCGCCTTAAAATAAAGACCTTTATCTATCTATCTATCTATCTATCTCTCTCTCTCCCTCTCTCTCTCTCTCTCTCTCTCTCTCACGTGTGTGTCTCTGTGTTCCAGCTGTCCTACGCAGACACTCACCCGATGTTCACGTCGCGTCACTTCCCCAACTTCTTCCGCGTGGTTCCCTCGGAGAACGCGTTCAACCTGCCCAGGCTGAAGCTGCTACAGGAGTTCAACTGGACCAGGGTCGGCACGATCTACCAGAACGAGCCCAGATACGCGCTGGTGAGTCCGACATTCATTCGCGAGTGTTACCGAACCTTGACGGAGTTGACCGATACCAGACGAACCTTGCTTAGTTGATAATAGCGATCATTACCGAGTGTTGCCGAACCTTGACGAAATATCCCTAACACAAGATGAGCTTTCTTCATTTGGGATATCCGAATCCAAACCGAAATATCGAACATTGTTCATGACTAACGATGTAAACCATACTCTTAATCCAACAATATTTATCTTATAATACTGCAGACCCTTTAGAAAGTTGCAACCGACAACAAAAATACTAGAACTTGACCAATTTATAAAACTCTTGTAATGCATAAGAATTACGTCTTACGCGCAACGTGTCAATAATTTTGTAGATTTCTCAATATCATTATTCGGGAAACAATCCCGTGGGTAACTGATTATTGGATGAGCGTAGCGAGCGAAGCGAAGATTCCATTTCACTACACTGGAGAAAAAAATCCGGAATGTTTTTTTTTTTCTTTCTGTTTGTATTATTGTGTGTCTGTGAGCACGATTCCGGCTAAACCAATACTCTAATTGCGATGAAATTTTATGGAGGCCTTCGAAATCTCTGAACCAAGAACTGCCACGTTTTTGAGCGCAATCGAAAAATTATTTCTCATGAAAATCGCAATTTTACGTTTTTTTTCGATTTAAAAAAAAATTTCTTTGACTTAATAACACCTATATGCTTTATCCGATTGCAATGATTTTTTCACAGAACCTTAATTTTATAAATTTATATATTCGTGTAAAATTTGAGCGCAATCGAATAATTATTTCTTATGAAAATCGCGATTTTAGATTTTTTTTTTAAATTACGATTAATAAAAAAATAAAAAAATAAAGTTAATTTTTTATTTTATTTGATTTAATTTTTAAAAAAATTCGACTTTGTAATGATTTTTTCACAGAACAACAAAAAATCCGCATAACACATGGCAGCTCAATGCACCAATTACGCTCATCCAACAACGCGGCGGGACTTACGCGTTTTCCTAGTATGTAATTCAAACGACATATTTTTAACTCCGTTTCAGCCTATTCCAATCTATTCAGATATTATTATAATGTTCTAACATGCCATGTCAATAATAATTGAGATGACCGTCTCGGTAGTTTAGGGGTAAAGCACCCGACTGGGTTCGATACCCGGCTGAGATGGACTTTTTAATTTCTAGATAGATGTCAACATATTATTGTAGATTGTTGCATTTGTCTTAGCTTTCGTTTCAAATGATAGGTTGCATCTCACAAATTAGGCCACAAACAATCCCTACGGCTATTTGTTGAGGATTTTATTTTTGTATGTTGACACATTGATAATGTTTTGTCTTGTGACTCTTAGCAGACACATTTTACAACAAATTGTTTGCGTCTTAAAACCGAAACGGTGGAGTGTGGACAGTGTTGTTAGGCGCTGCTACCAGTCAACACAGATTGCCCACACTGATTGTGTTCATACTCGTATATTCGAACAACTAAATAGAAAGTAAAGTTTTTCCAAGAACAACAACGATTGTGTTTTGAAGCTTTTAAGGTAAAATATAAGCTGAGGCTTATATTAACGGAAATTAAAATAATGATTATCAGTCTTGAAACCTGCCTTTTGAAAATGTTCTTCGTGTGCTTTCTCTATGGGAGTTTTATGATAACATTTCTAAGTCTTAGGTTGTTTTTCACTTATCATGCAAAGTGAGAATGTAAATTACTCCACGCCCTTAGCAGTATCAGACAATCGTTATTTAAACAGCCGCCTTCCAGTCTTATCTCAAGATGCCTGAGAGAAGTTGATTTTAAAAATCTAGAACGAGGTTAAGAAAAACATTCTTTATTGAAATGAAGCAAGACTATTAATTAAAATTTTAATTTCCGCTAATTTAAAATTCCGCCAACATTTTTCTTACAAAGCGTCAAAACAGAATTAGTGCCATTGTTATTTAAAAATCTTCTCATTTTCCAAGAAAGCAGCTAAGTAATTACTTTTCAGAATAAAAAGCGTGTTAGAATGAGAACAAGGATGGGACAGAATCTGCGGCGACTACTGCGTGGGGTGTTCTGTCTCATCGGTGTAGCTCCCTCCTAGAACGACAGTGTTGGCTCGAGCGCTAAGCGCGCGACTCTGATTCAGGAGGTCCCGGGTTCAAATCCCGTCGAGACCGGCAATCATGACTAGGTTTCTCCCGAGGTTTCTTAATGCGAATGCAAGGGATTGAGTCCTCTTAGACAGCCCTCGGACAAGCTAGTTATAAATTAAACTTGAGCACTAATCTATAATAAATGAACACGGTAAACAAGATTCATTATTCATAGCAGTTGTCAATGTCAATTGTCATTTGTAGACGATTGTGGACACAAGTTGGAAGGTGAAAGCTGGGGCATGCGTGAAATGCGTCGTAGTGCTAGTACTGCTGTTAATGACTTACACGAGTCTAGTTCTGGGGGGGGGGGGGGGTATCTCAGACCAGCCACAAACACTCAAAGTGAAAGTAAATACCCCCTCCCCAACCGGTTTAGTAAGCTGAACATAAGTAAATTAGCCTTGGGCAGTTCTCTAACAAAACATGGTTCTAAACGTTTTTATAATAATATTGCTCTAGCAGTAAAGTTGTAAAGTCTTTATTAGTTTAGTCTTTGTAAATACAAAACATTGCGATAAAACGAGCTGCAAGTTTATTTTCGAAGTAGTTTTAACTTCGTCTTGTGAAGCTAAACCTCAAGCCATATGTCCTGGAATAAGCCGGCTGGGCTGGGTCTATCTGTTTCCAGCTGGAATCCTGCTTGGCATGATTTAATAGAACTGCCACTCATAGTCGGGTTTTGACAGGAAGTCGATCTCGAGGTTCTTTCCTTGTAACGTCTTTGCTATTTCACTAGCCCTGCCTCTGTACGCTCTCATTGCCTAACTCAATACGATTATGACCAACCGGGTTACGCGTGATAGTTTAAATGCTTGACGCTGAAAAGCTCAGCGGGAACGCGTGAATAGCTCAAGCGGTACGCGTGATGCTCAACGTGACGCGTGATAGCTAAGCGTGACGCGTAAATAGCTCACGGTGACGCTGATAGCTCAGCGTGACGCGTGATAGCTCAAGGCGTGACGCATGATGCTCAAGCGTGACGCGTGATAGCTCAAGCGTGATAGCTCAAGCGTGACGCGTTATAGCTCAAGCTCAACGCGCGAGACTCTGATTCAGGAGGTAACAGGTACGATGCCCGCCACGAATTTCTTTTTTAAATGTTAAGATGTCCATTTAAAGTTCGCTTGATCGACAAATCCAGCTTATTTCACATATTCACTTTTCGACCTTGAATTTCCATTTTAAAAATTGCATTTTTGGTACGATTGCAACAAGAGGCATGTCGCTATCAGAGAACTTTTTTTAATTTCAAATAATTTTCCCCTACTCATGTTTGGAAATATACTACAAATTACCTGTTTGCTGGTATATTTACGGTCAGTTTCTGAAAAAAGTAAGCACTAACTTAGTTGTAAAATGCAATAAAACGCAATTTGTACCTGATATGACAAGCGATAGAGCTTCCAAGTGATCCAGACTAAACCTCTGTGTTCTGCTTCAAAGCCTGGTTTGCTCGAGCACATAAACAGTCTTGAACACCCTAGGACTACCTTTACCCCAAATACCAGGCTATTCACCTACACGAACAAGAACAGTGTCACCAATCTTTGGTGTCACACTTTAATCTCATGTCTACCCTTCAGTTTATGTTTACAAGGCAGCACCCGGCGCTTCAAATGAATTATAAAACACTGCTGTGAAACGGGTTGGTCCTCATTAAAAACAGTTTGAAAGCAATAAACGGTTTTGAAACATGATGAAGATAATGATTCAATGGCATTCATTGCTTGTGTCTTGAAGGTAAGCTGCTCATCTCGAGATCTCACCTCGCGTCGAGCTAAGAGGATTCCCCCCCCCCCCCACTTCTTAGACAGACGACCGAGAGATGGCGCTCGTCACTTGAGACTAAAGTAAACGCTTTGGACCAGCCCCCTCCAGCCTCCAATCAAAAGAAAGTCGCTTCCTTTTCATTTCGTAAATACATTTTCTCTCGCTGTCTCTCGCTTACTCGTCTTATCATAATATCAACTAAATCGTATCTGAATGTAATCATTTATCTTTCCATTTCCCGTTTTCCGCTTTCCATTTCCCGCCGCTGTCGGTCCTCTGCGCTGGCAATATCGACAACCCCCCCCATCTCTCTCTCTCTCTCTCTCACTCTCTCTCACGAATGAAAGTCTAGCTTTACAAATTGTTTATCATTATTTTAAATGTTTATGTTTTTTATAAATTATCTGTAATTTTTATCAGGCCAATTACTATATGTTAAAATAGCATAATTAATATGTAATAAATTATTATGAATGTAACTCCTTAAAGGTTGGATGGAAGATAAAGTTTAACTATAGCCTTAATCCCGCCTTGAAATAAAGACCTGAATCAATCAATCAATCAAATCTCTCTCTCTCTCTCTCTCTCTCTCTCTCACCTCTTTTATTATTAGTATAGTTATTACTTATTTATATTACTAACACCATGCAAAATATAATGCAGCCATCTTCAAGTAATCAATCTCTACTTCGTCCAGAAGATAAAACCCTGTACAATGGCTGCGGGATGTAGATCACTCAACTAAACCGCATTTTTTTATTCTTGATAATTATGATCCGCACAAAATTATTACATCCCTACATGAGATAGTATGCCATATACAGCTAGAGTGGCTCGTTGGTCGTGTTGTGTGGCTCGTTGGTCATGTTGTGTGGCTCGTTGGTCTTGATCTGCTTCCAATGCAGAAGGTCCATGCTCGTCGTCTCATCAAACTCCTCGCTATAAAACTCGGCTACACAGCGCGTCTGCTCCTGACTTTTATCTCCCGCTCAAAGTTAATTATTCGAAGGTTTTTGGCATCAACCTTTCAAATCTAATTACGCGCCTCAAATAAACTCATAATGACGGTTTAATGGAGCCTCTTGGTCGCGTAATAAACAGACTTTTACGTAATCTGGCAGCTTTCAGAACGCTTAGGTAGAAAGATGAAGTAGACATAAAAACATAAAACCAATCTTTCTGCTCCTGACAACTACGGGATAATTCTTAGTTGAAAAGTGTGGTACGTTAAATAAAGGGAAGATTTAATTTTAAAATGTAAGTCTTTATAATGTCAGATTCTACATTGAATTGCACATTGTTTATAGGTACTTGTCAAATAGGCCTACATGCAATGCTATTTTGAAGGCGGGCGCGGGGCGCGTACTGTTACTACGGATTTGCCGACGTAGAATTGAGGATTAATGTGCGCTTTGTCAGCGGAAGACTAGTTGTGAACAACCTAAATGGTGTGTTTAAGCCTTGGATTTGGTTGGTATTTCACATTTATTAGCAGCCTTCTTCAAACAACTTAGTTTCGGAATTACGAGCAGGCGATGGAACTTGTCTGGGACCTACAAAGCGCGCATAACCGAACGTATTCCTCAATACGTCAGCAAATCAGTTACGATAACACGCTCTTAGCAGAATCCACGAACCTTTTTAACGTAGGTTTTATTTTTGCTGAAAGTTTCAATGCTTGGAATAAAAGAACTTGATCAGAAGAAAATCTTGTTTAGCTGAAGTTGCTGCAATAGTCAAACTAAGAGCGAATACACAGAGAAAAATATTTACCAAACAATTATTGCTAACTTTATTTTGCTGTTCCAGCAATATTTTCGGTGAATTTAACAGAACAGGTATGCTGAAACAGCAATACAATTATTGCTAACTCTAAAATAAAGAATCCAGCAGAATATTTGCTAGTTGGTACTTAGCGAAATATTCTGCTCCTGCAGCAAAATATTATGCTAAATTTACCGAACGTTTTGCTGATTCGAATGTAGCGATATGTATTGCAAGCTACCTCGCGAGACCTGCGCGAGATTTGACGAGATAGCTTACAGTGCGCACGCCACGAGGAAGAAATAGCAAAGTGAAGCACCGAGCATCAAGCATGGCCGTTTACTTGCCAGTTACCTTACCTATGACTGTGAGGTTTAACAACAAAGTAGTTGCAAATAATAAAGGTATGTATAATACAACATGTGATTATATAGTACAATTATTATTATGTATGATACCTAATATGTACCGTGCTGATAAACTCAGAGAAATAGCTAATTACAAAATTACAACTTCGTTGCAGATAACGAGACAACAACGGAAGGCGGCAAGAGTACAGAAACTTTGAAGCAAACTATACAACCATTTGTGATTGTCGGAGGAAAAAAGGAACAATGCCGTCGTGTGTTTTCTTAATATTGAATAACTCTCGCGTGTATCTGTGTGAATTTTTTGGTGAAAATAATTATATTTTTATAACATTGTGATATTTTAATAAATTTGTTTTTGCCACGAACGAGCGACATCTTGTCCCAAGCCAGCAGAATGTTTTGCTGGGATTACAGAACATTATGCTGGTACAGCAGTATGTTTTACTGAACCAGCATAACGCTCTGTAATTCCAGCAAAACTTTCTGCTGGACCAGCAAACCGTTCTGTAGTCCCAGCGAAACGTTTGGTAATTCCAGCAAAACATTATGCTGGCCAGCAGAACGTTATGTAAACCCAGCAAAACCATTTTCCTAAAGTAGCATAATGTTTTGTAAATATTAGCAATACTCGTTTGGTGTTTTCAGCAAAATGTTTTCTTGTCCATATAATAGCAAACGTTTTGCTGCTGGTGCAAAACGTTCTGTGAATTCAGCAATAATTTTGTAAATATTTTTCTCTGTGTATGCTGCATATTTGCTATAAGTTTGAGGGACCACGACCACTGACCGAATCAGCAAAAAAAATGCCTCGTTCTCGTTGTTCTTGTTGTTAGCCTACCTGCTTCCAATGCAGAAGGTCTAGGGTTCGATTCCCATCAAAGTCAGAAGTTTTTTAACTTCGGATTTGGACTTAAGTCCATCAGTACTTGGGATAAGGAATTAGTAAACGGTGATTTTAAGAGCCGTCCTAGCAACGAGGCACATAATACATTCAAAGTTGTTCTGAATCGGCCTTATTGATTCTGGCGTTGATCCGCGGGTGTTCGCAATGTCCATACCACTCATTGCTATATTTCCTATTAAAAAATATCGATCTTTGGTTGGTTATAGCTCACTCGTCGATTGCGTCGGGGCTTACAGGGTTGGCTTGGTCGCTTTGGTTTACTGTCCCCCACTGAAAATCAGTTATATAAATGAGTGCGTAGACTCTAAATAAATGTGTTTATTATTTATTTATTATAATAATATACTTAAGGTGACCATATTTTGAAAGTTACAAACCGGAACAAATAAAGTGTTAGAAAATGTTCTTTGTACTCCCGGACCATTTCGGGGTCTGGGCAGAGCCCCAGCCGCTGGAGGCAAATTTTTTTTCGAGATATATTTGGTCAAATGTCCAGAAAACAGCTTTCTGACATGAAAATATTAAAAATAAATTAAATTAAAAATGGTTTTGATGTGTACATTTTTGTAAACATAAAATCTTTATCTAGTGGTTTAAAAATGATAGTACATATTAAAATATAAGCACTCGTCAGAAAATAATGCGTGTAATTTATTGATGAGGGTGCATCATACTAATGAAGTTCTAATCAATAATAAGGAAGATAATTGAAAATGCATTTAATTTATGCATGTTTTAACTTTTAATACATTTTGTCTTCACAACGAAATAATTAGTGTAGGTGTGTAATTTATCAAAAACGTAGTTCAGTTGCATGATTTTTACATTTTTATTTTTCATTTTCTCTAAACAAAATCAATGCAAATAATTAATTTTTGAATGAATTTTTATTCGAGTCGAGTCACAGAGTCTTAAAATAACTCTAGTATCGAGTCCAAGTACTTAGTCCTTTTTTAAATTTCATTATTACTCTTCGACCATTTTTTTTACAATGTTAAATATTAATTTTATTTTTATATCAAAAAAAGAGTCACATCTTGATTTAAAATGTAATCTCTCTCTAGATCATTTTAATGATCAAGCAAAAATACTATTAGAGCTAGACTAAGACATAATTCAGTAGTAAAAGTGGTGTTACATGAAAATGTTGATACAAACATTATAGTGGCACATTTTTATTATGTGTGCCAAAAAAGTTCAGAATTTACAAAAAGAACACAAATTTATATCAGGGACTGAGGTTAGTATTATGCATATTCAGGGTTGGTAAGGTAACGCCAATAAAAGATAATGATATTTAAGTTTTCACACTCGAGCGCGACCCGGCACCTCCACCAAAATCATTAAATAATACTCGCACACCCCGAGAGAAAATAAATAATCATCTTGGAAGTGGTAGAACTATTTCAATGTTATTACTGTTAATATTTATCAGAGGAGTGTATTTTTTCACGTGAAACATTATCCTTCCACATTGTACAGTTGACTGAATACCGGGACATTTCCCCTCCAAAATTGCAAACCGGTACAAATACGACATTTTAACCAGTCTCTCGGGACACCGGTACAAGTGTTCTAAAAACGGTACTGTACCGGTCAAACCGGTACGTCTGGTCACCTAAATACTGTCTAATGACAACATCAAGGCGGTCTATTCGATAGATTAGCCGTCAATAATGAAAGATCAGATTCATTGTTGAATATTATCAATATGCTATGTACCTTTTGAAGTTAATTCGTTCTGTCTTGGGGGGAGAGCATGTGAAGTGACTGTCAGCCATACAGACGAGATATATTTGTAGGGTTGGAGCGTCTATGAGATTCCGTGCGAGTCTGTTCAAAGACAATGCCATAATATCTTGGACAAACAAACTGACTAGTCCTAATATGTCAATAATTTTCACTTTGGTTCATTTTTTAAAGTTTTCGATCACAGATTGTTGCTGTAAAACATAGTTTACAGAGTCCGAGTGCAGGAAGTTTAGTTTTAGTTCTTGATATTATTGTGAATAACATATTTTTTTACACAAATTATAGTTTAGTTGGGCAATCAAATTGAAATTTCAAAAACACCTTGAGTGTATATCCTTCATAAATAAAACGGGAATCCCTTGAGTTGCCATTTTTCAGTTAAAACATGAAATAAAAGTATGGTAAAAAAATCCACTTCGCCCCAGACCCCACCGATCCCCCACGGATCTGCTACTAAGTTTGCCCCCCCCCCCTTAACTATCAAAACGTTCCTACTCGCCTGATCACACTCTACTATCGTGGATACGAGCTGCCATCACTACACCGGGATAGGAGCCTCTCTCACAGAGGAAAAAATTATCCAATTATGTAAATCTTACAACGCTGGATAGCGCCACTGTTTTACGAGAGTTGAAGGGGATGGACCTAGCTGTTGTGTATTGTTGTTTCTGTCCTCTTTAGCAATTTTGTCTTAAACCAATGAAGAATACAAAACACTTCGCTAAGCATAGATCACCAATACTCATTGGTGACATATGTCATAAAAATAAAATGTATCAAAGTTGATTAGGACTTTTTAATAATATCAAAAATCATAAACACAACAATGTTCATGTATATAATATATATAATAATATACCCTACGTAATAACAATGTTTATTTTACCGTTTACTTTTTAGCGAAAAATTGTCTTCGTTCATCTTTGCAAAGTTTCAGAAATAATATTTGCTGTAAGTCATTTGGCTTGGTTGACACAAAACTCGCATGGGAGGATGGAATAAGTGTTAACGTTTGAACTGTGGACTATTACACAAAAATAATTCCTTAAGTAATAGGCATGTCGTTTTGACCATACTTGACATTTAGCTAGATAAGTATCAAGCTAGTAGTATGGCAGTTCAGATGGTTGATGGTATTATTCAACTATTGCTCTCCGAGACGATGAGTGGTGATAGGTGGGGGTGACCGTGAACTACAATTAAAACCTGTACCTAATGCGGGACTCGAACCCGCGTCCCCTAGCGTTATACGCTTCGGACCTGCGCCCTAACCATATGGGCCTTAGCGTGCTTAGGCGACACCCTTAACTGAAACAAATGAAGTTTAAGACGGCATAAGTAATTTTTTTTAAATTAATTTTTATACAAAAACGCATTTGTGGTATGGAGATAACTCATTTTATTTTATATATTTATTTTTATATAATATATATATTCATGTACATAACATGTTAGAACTTGAACAACAAAACATACTAATGAAAAGATAACAAAAATACAACGCAAGTTGATTATCAATAATTAATCAAATCACAATTCAAAAGCAATTCACATTAAAACGTGTGAATTGGAAGGCACTTGCTTACAATGTCTATGCTTCTAACAAGTGTATTGGCATCACTGTGTGGGACCCGGGGCTTGACAGCAGGCTGGTTTAGAGAACTGGGACTCGAATGCCGTCTGGTACTTCTGATGGTTTCTCACGTTCTATGCGGTGCAATGTTTGGCACTTCTTGATTGGGTTAACCTTGTTTGCGTGCGGATCAAATAATGTTTGTATTAGAAGGTGAACTTGATATTGTAACTAGTCCTGATGGATATACCTCATTGACCGCTGTTTGACACCACCACGACAGAAGGAAATATCGGCTGTCACCAAGGCTAGCTACGACAGTTGGTCTATTGGGTTTGTTGATTCGACCTTGCAGAATAAAATGTCACGGACGAGTTCCACTTCTCTATCGAGTTGTTTGCATTACTTCATCAACCTTGCAGTTGATCTTACTGGTTGGTGATTATAATAATCTGTATAATTCTTCTTGTCAGACAAGTTTCCAAATTTACGCCAGCTCGTGTTTGTCTATGCAAAGAAAAAACGTTAATTAATGCTGAAGTGCCAAATAAATATATGTACCTTTTTCATGGCATTTTTGAAAAGTATTAAAAATGACAATCTCAAATCTGGTAAATTAATCATTATAAGATGTATTATTACAAATTATTATTTTATATTTATTTTTATCTATGTATCACGCACGCACGCACGCTCGCACAAACACACACACACTCACATGTGCACGTATTGGAGACTCTCTAGCCACCCTCCACCCCCACTACTTCATCTTCTTCTTCTTCTTCTTCTTCTTCTAACCCCCCTCCCATCCCACTACTCTAACCTATCAACCTATCCTGGTCAACAGCTACGTAGACCAGAATGACCGAAGAAGGCAAAGCCGAAACGTCTCGTGACAATTTATTGATTAGTTCGTGTATTTATTTTTATTTGTGTCCATGGCAGCCACCTCTACAACTCAGGTCAGCTATTGACTCCTATCTCTATCCACATTGATGTTATATAATATATAAATGAGCTACGTCCACGGCTGTAAACATGGATGTTGTGGCTCTGCGTCCTGGCTCAGGCTTTAGTCTGCGACTGTGGTTAGAGTTGTCTTTGTTCTACTATGGCACGCCACTCAAACTCAAGCGTCAGCTATGGACTCCGTATCTCTATCCACATTTGATGTTATTATAACTATATAAATGAGCTACGTCCACGGCTGTAAACATGGATGCTGTGGCTCCTGGTCCTGGCTAGGCTTTTGTCTGCGGACTGTGGCTTTAGCCTTTGTCGGTGTTTTACTATGGCAGCACCTTACAATCAGGTTCAGCAATTGACTCCTATCTCTATCCACATTGATGTTAGATAATATATAAATGAGCATACGTGCCGCTGTCCAGGCTGTAAACATGGATGTTTGTTGGCTCTGGTTCGGCTCAGGCTTTGTCTGCGACTGTGGCTTTAGCTTTATCTGTGTTCTACTATGGCAGCCACCTCTACATCTCAGGTCAGCTATTGACTACTATCTCTACCACAGTGATGTTATATAATATAATAAATGAGCTCCGTCCACGGCTGTAAAAATGGATGTTGTGGGCCTCGAGTCCTGGCTCAGGCTTTATCTGCGACTGTGGCTTTAGCTTGTCTGTGTTCTACTATGGCCAGCCACCTCTACAACTCAGGGTCAGCCTATTGACTCATATCTCTATTCCACATTGGATGTTATATAATATATAATGAGCTACGTCCACGGCTGTAAAACCATGGATGTTGTTGGCTCCTGGTCCTGGCTCAGGCTTTGTCTGCGACTGTGGCTTTAGCTGGTCTGTGTTCTACTATGGCAGCCACCTTCTACAACTCAAGTCAGCAGCTATTGACTCCTATCTCTATCCACATTGATGTTATATAATATATAAATGAGCTACGTCCACGGCTGTAAACATGGATGTTGTGGATCTGGTCCTTGGCTCAGGCTTTGTCTGCGACTTGCTGGCTTTCTTTAGCTTTATCTGTGTTTCTACTATGCAGCCACCTCTACAACTTCAGGTCAGCTATTGACTCCTATCTCTATCCACATTGATGTTATATAATATATAAATGAGCTACGTCCACGGCTGTAAACATGGATGCTGTGGCTCTGGTCCTGGCTCAGGCTTTGTCTGCGACTGTGGCTTTAGCTTTGTCTGTGTTCTACTATGGCAGCCACCTCTACAACTCAGGTCAGCTATTGACTCCTATCTCTATCCACATTGATGTTATATAATATATAAATGAGCTACGTCCACGGCTGTAAACATGGATGTGCTGGACTCTGGTTCTGGCCAGGCTTTGTCTGCGACTGTGGCTTTAGCTTTGCTGTGTTCTACATATGGCAGCACACCTTACAAACTCAGGTCAGCTATCTGACTCCCTATCTCTATCACATTGATGTTAATAATATATTAAAATGTAGCTACGTCCACGGTGAAAACATGGTGCTGTGCTCTGGTCCTGGCTCAGGCTTTGTCTGCCGACTGTGCTTTAGCTTTATTCCTGTGTTATACTATGGCAGCACACCTCTACAACTCAGGGTCCAGCTATTGACTCCTATCGCTATCCTCATTGATGTTAGTATATATAAATGAGCTACGTCCACGGCTGTTAAAACATGAGATGCTGTGGCGCTAGCGGTCCTGCTCAGGCTTTGTCTGCGACTGTTGTTTTGCTTTATCTGTGTTCTACTATGGCCCAGCCACCTCTACATCTCAGTCAGCTATTGACTCCTATCTCTATCACATTGATTGTTATATAATATATAAATGAGCTACGTCCACGGCTGTAAACATGGATGTTGTGGCTCTGGTCCTGGCTCAGGCTTTGTCTGCGACTGTGGCTTTAGCTTGTCTGTGTTTACTATGGCAGCCAACCTATACCATCTTCAGGTCAGCTATGGAACTCTATCTCTATCCACATTGATGCTATATAATATTATAAATGAGCTACGTCCACGGCCTGTAAACCATGGATTGCGTGGCTCTTGTACTGGATCAGCTTTGTCTGCGACTGTGGCTTTAGCTTTATCTGTGTTCTACTATGGCAGCCATCTCTACAACTCAGGTCAGCTATTAGAACTCCTATCTCTCTCCACATTGGTGTTATATAATATATCAAATGAGCTTCGGTTCCACGGCTGTAAACATGGATGTTGTGTCTCTGCGTCCTGGCTCAGGCTTGTACTAGCGACGTGGCTTTAGGTTTGTCGTTTCTAATATGGCAGCCACCTCTACAATCAGGTCAGCTATTGAAATCGTATCTCTATCCACATTGATGTATATAATATATAAATAGCTACGTCCACGCTGTAAACCCATGGATGCTTGGCTCTGGGTTCCTGGCTCCAGGCTTTGTCTGCGACGTGGCTTTAGCTTTATGATGTTCTACTATGACAGCCACATCTACAACTCAGGTCAGCTATTGACTCCTATACTCTATCCACCATTGACGTTATATAATATATAAATGAGCTACGTCCAGGCTTGTTAACATGGATGTTGTGGCTCCAGGTCCTGGCTCAGCTTGGTCTGCGACTGTGGCTTTGCTTTATCTGTGGTCTACTCATGGCAGCCACCTCTACAATCAGGTCAGCTAATTGACTCCATCTCTATCCCATGATGTTTTATATAATATATAAATGAGCTACGTCCACGGCTGTAAACATGGATGCTTGTGGCTTCGGGTCTTGGCTCAGGCTTTGTCTGCCGGACCTGTTATCTTTTAGCTTTTATCTGTGTTCTACTATGGCCCCCAGCCACCTCTACAACTCAGGTACAGTGCTATTGACTCCCTATTGTCACTATTCCACATTGATGTTATATAATATATAAATGAGCTAGTCACGGCTGTAAACATGGATGTTGTTGTCTCTGGTCTGGCTCAGCTTTGTCTGCGACTGTGGCTTTAGCTTTGTCTGTGTTCTACTATGGCAGCCACCTCTACAACTCAGGTCAGCTATTGACTCCTATCTCTATCCACATTGATGTTATATAATATATAAATGAGCTAGTCCAGGCTGTAAAATGTATGTTGTGTCTCTGGTCCTGCGCTCAGGCTTTTTGTCTGCGACTGTGGCTTTAGATTTGTCTGTGTTCTACTAGAAGCCACATCTACAACTAAGCGTCAGCTATTGACTGCCTATCTCTATCCACATTGATGGTATATAATATATAAATGAGCTACGTCCACGGCTGTTAAACATGGATGCTGTTGGCTACTGGTCTGCTAAGGCTTGTCTGCGGACTGTGGCTTAGCTTTTGTATGTGTTCTACTATGGACAGCCACCTCTACAACTCAGGTCAGCTATTGACGTCCTATCCTATCAACATGATGTTATATAATATATAAAATGAGCTACGTCCACGGCTGTAAACATGGATGTTGTGGCTCTGGTCCTGGCTCAGGCTTTGTCTGCGACTGTGGCTTTAGCTTTATCTGTGTTCTACTATGGCAGCCACCTCTACAACTCAAGCGTCAGCTATGAATCTATCTCTAATCAAATTGCATTGTTATACTAATATATAAATGGAGCTACGTCGACGGCTGTAAACATGGAGTTGGTGGCGTCTGGTCCTGGCTCAGGCTTTGTCTCGCGACGTTGGACTTAGCTTTATCTGTGTTCTACTATGGCAGCCACCTCTACAACTCAGGTCAGCTATTGACTCCTATCTCTATCCACATTGATGTTATATAATATATAAATGAGCTACGTCCACGGCTGTAAACATGGATGTTGTGGCTCTGGTCCTGGCTCAGGCTTTGTCTGCGACTTGTGCTTTAGCTTTATCTGTGTTTACTATGCAGCCACCTCTCACACAAACTCAGTCAGCTATTGACCTCCTATACTCTATCCACTTTGATGTTATATAATAATAAATGAGCTACGTCCACGGCTGTAAACATGGATGCTGTGGCTCTGGTCTGGCTCAAGGCTTTGTCTGCGACTGGTGGCTTTAAGCTTTATCGGGGTTCTTAACTATGGCAGCCACCTCTACAAACTCAGCGTCAGCTATTGACTCCACTTACCCACATTGATGTTATATAATATATATGAGCTACGTCCACGGCTGTAAACATGGATGTTGTGGCTCTGGTCCTGGCTCAGGCTTTGTCTGCGACTGTGGCTTTAGCTTTATCTGTGATTTCTACTATGGCAGGCCAACCTCTACAAACTAGGTCAGATATTGGAACCTCACTATCTCTATCCAATGATGTTATGTTAATATATAAATTAGCTACGTCCACGGCTGTAAACATGGATGTTGTGGCTCTGGTCCTGGCTCAGGCTTGTCTGCGACTGTGGCTTTAGCTTATCTGTGTTCTACTATGGCAGCCACCTCTACACTCAGGTCAGCTATTGACTCCTATCTCTATCCACATTGATGTTATATAATATATAAATGAGCTTACGTTCCACGGCTGTAAACATCGGATTGCTGGGCTCTGGTCCTGGGCTCAAGGCTTTGTCTGCGACTGTGGCTTTGCTTATCTTGTGTTCTACTATGGCAGCACCTTACACCTCAAGGTCAGCTATTGACTCCTATCTCTATTCCACATTGATTATATAATATATAAATGAGCTACGTCATGGCTGTAAACATGGATGTTGTGGCTCTTCGTCCTGGCTCAGGCTTGTCTGCGACTGATGGCTTTAGCTTTGTCTAGTGTTCTACTTAGCAGGCCACCTCTACAACTCAGGTCAGACTATTGAATCACTCTCGTATATCCACATTGCATGTATATAATATATAAATGAGCTTACGTCCACCGGCTGTAAAACATGGATGTTGTGGCTATGGTCCTGGCTCAGGCTTGTATGCGACTGTGGCTTTAGCTTTATCTGTGTTTTACTATTGGCAGAGCCACCTCTTCAACTCAGAGTAGCTATGACTCCTATCATATCCACATGATGTCTAGATATTATATAAATGAGTACGTCCACGAGCTGTAAAACATGGATTGCTTGTGGCTCTGGTCCTGGCTCAGGCTTTGTCTGCGACTGTGGCTTTCGCTTTATCTGTGTTTATACTATGCAGCCACCTTACACCTCAGGTCAGCTATTGACTCCTATCTCTATCCAAATTGATGTATATCAATATATAAAGAGCCTACAGTCCACGGCTGTAAACATGGATGTTGTGGCTCTGGTCCTGGCTCAGGCTTTGTCTGCGACTGTGGCTTTAGCTTTGTCTGTGTTCTACTATGGCAGCCACCTCTACAACTCAGGTCAGCTATTGACTCCTATCTCTATCCACATTGATGTTATATAATATATAAATGAGCTACGTCCACGGCTGTAAACATGGATGTTGTGGCTCTGGTTCCTGGCTAGGCCTTTGTCTTGCGACTGTGCTTTAGCTTTGTCTGTTGTTTCTCTATGGGCAGCCAGCATACATTCAGGTCAGCCTATGACTCCTATCTCTATCCACATTTGATGTTTTATAATATAAATGAGCTACGTCCACGGCTGTAAACATGGATGTTGTGGCTCTGGTCCTGGCTCAGGCTTTGTCTGCGACTGTGGCTTTAGCTTTGTCTGTGTTCTACTATGGCAGCCACCTCTTACCATCTCCAGGGTCAGCTATTTACTCCTATCTCTATCCACATTGATGTTATATAAACTATAAATGAGGCTCCGTCCACGGCTGTAAACATGGATGTTGTGGCTTGTACCTGGCTCAGGCTTTGTCTGCGAACTGATGGCTTTAGCTTGTCTTGTGTTCTACTATGGCAGCCACCTCTACAACTCTCGGTCAGCTTTTGACTCCTATCTTGATCCACCACTGATGTTATATAATATATAAATGAGCTACGTCCACGGCTGTAAAATGGATAGCCTGTGGCTTGCGTCCTGGCTCAGCTTTGTCTGCGACGTGGCTTAGCTTTATCTGTGTTCTACTTATGGCAGCCACCTCTACAACTCCCGCGTCATCTATTACTCCTATCTCTATCCACATGATGTATATAATATATAAATGAGCTACGTCCACGGCTGGAAACATGGTATGCTGTGGCTCTGTCCTGGCTCGGCTTTGTCTGCGACTGTGGCTTTAGCTTTGTCTGGTTCTACGATGACAGCACCTCTTACAACTCAGGTCAGCTTATTGACTCCTATCCCTATCCAATTGATGTTATCATAATATATAAATGAGCTACGTACCCGCCTGTAAAACACGGATTGTTTGTGGCTCTGGTCCTGGCTCAGGCTTTGTCTGCGACTGTGGCTTTAGCTTTATCTGTGTTCTACTATGGCAGCCACCTCTACAACTCAGGTCAGCTATTGACTCCCTATCTCTACTCCACATTGATGTTATATAATATATAAATGAGCTACGTCCACGGCTGTAAACATGGATGCTGTGGCTCTGCGTCTGGCTCAGGCTTTGTCTGCGGACTGTCGGCTTTAGCTTGTCTGTGTTTCTACTATCGGCAGCCACCTCTACAACGCAGGTCAGCTATGACTCCTATCTCTATCACATTGATTGTTATAGAATATATAAATGAGCTACGTGCACGGCTGTAAACATGGATGCTGGGGCTCTGTCCTGGCTCAGGCTTTGTCTGCGCTGTGGCTTTAGCAGTCTGTGTTCACTATGGCAGCCACTCTACAATCACGCGTCAGCTATTGACTCGTATCATCTATTCAACATGAGGTATATAATATATAAATGAGCACGTCCAAGGCTGCAACATGATGCTGTGTCCTCTGGTCCCGGATCAGGGTTTGTTGGCTCGACTGTGCGCTTTAGCTTTTATCTGTGGTCTATTGTACAGCAACCTATTACAACTCAGGTCAGCTATTGACTCCTATCTCTATCCACATTGAGTTATATAATATATAAATGAAAGCTACGTCCACGGCTGTAAAACATGATGTTGTTGGCTCTGCGTCCTGGCTGAGGCTTCTGCTGCGACTGTGCTTTAGCTTTATTGGGTTCTACTATGGCAGATACCTCTACAACTATGTCAGCTATTGACTCTATCTCTATCCCATTGAGTATATAATATATAAATGAGCTACGTCCACGGCTGTACAACATGGATGCTGTGGCTATGTCCTGGCTCAGCGATTGTCATGCCGACGTATCTTTAGCTTTATCTGTGTTCTACTATGCAGCCACCTCGACAACTCAGAGTCAGCTATTGACTCCTATCTCTATCCACATTGATGTTATATAATATATAAATGAGCTACGTCCACGGCTGTAAACATGGATGTTGTGGCTCTGGTCCTGGCTCAGGCTTTCTTCTGCGACTTGTGCTTTAGCTTTGTCTGGTTCTACTATGGCAAGCCACCCCTAAACTCATGTCAGCTATTGACTCCTATCTTTATCCAATGATGTTATATAATATATAAATGAGCTACGTCCACGGCTGTCACAGGATTGCGTGGCTCTGGTCCGGCTCAGGGCTTGTCTGCGGACTGTGGCTTTAGCTTTGTCTGTGTTTACTATTGGCAGCCAACCTCTACAACTCGGTCAGCTATTGACTCCTATCTACTATCCACATGATGTTATATAATATATAAATGAGCTACGTCCACGGCTGTAAACATGGATGCTGTGGCTCTAGGTCCTGGATCAGGGCTTTGTCTGCCCGACTGTGGCTTTAGCTTTGTCCTGTGTTCTACATGGCAGCCACCTCTAACAACTCAGGTCAGCTATTTGACTCCTCATCTACACCCATCCACAGATGACGTTATATAATATATAAATGAGCTACGTCCACGGCTTTAAACATGGATGCTGTGTGGCTCTGGTCCTGGCTCAGGCTTTGTCTGCTGAATGTATGGCTTTAGCTTTGTCGTGTTTCTACTATGGCAGCCACCTCTACAACTCAGGTCAGCTATTGACTCCTATCTCTATCCACATTGATGTTATATAATATATAAATGAGCTACGTCCACGGCTGTAAACATGGATGTTGTGGCTCTGGTCCTGGCTCAGGCTTTGTCTGCGACTGTGGCTTTAGCTTTATCTGTGTTCTACTATGGCAGCCACTTACACTAAGGTCAGCTATTGACTCTATTCTATCCACATTGATGTTATAAAATATATAAATGAGCTTCGTTCCACGGCCTGTAAACATGGATGTTGTGCTCTGTTTCCTGCTCAGGCTTTGTCTGCGACTGTGGCTTAGCTTAGTTGTGTTCTACTATGGCAGCCACCTCTACAACTCCGGGTCAGCTATTGACTCCTATCTCTATCCACATTGATGTTAATAATATAGACAATGAGCTACGTACACGGCTGTAAACATGGATGTTGGGCCTCTGGTTCCTGCTCAGGACTTGTGTCTGGACTGTGGCTTTTGCTATGTCTGTGTTCTACTATGGCAGCCACATCTTACAACTCGGGTCAGCTATGACTCCTATCTCTATCCACATTGATGTTATATAATATATAAATGAGCTACGTCCACGGCTGTAAACATGGATGTTGTGGCTCTGGTCCTGGCTCAGGCTTTGTCTGCGACTGTGGCTTTAGCTATGGATAATGGATATGAGTATAGATGTGGCTCTTTATATAGATGTGGCTCTTTATATAGATTTGGCTTTTATTTTGGATATGCCTATGGCTTGACTACAGCTTTGACAAGCCCATGGTTACGGTCGGGGAGAAACTAAAACACTGGTCTTTTAAATTTAAATTATATGTTCATGTTATCTCTTCTGATGTGGACACAAGTTCATCAGTTCTTGGCTTAGGAATGTGTTAACGGTGACTTTGGAGCTATTCTAGCTACGAGGCTCATAATTCATTCTTACTTCTTGGGTTGTTACGAATCTTTGTTGATCCTGGCGCTGTCCGCAGGTGGAATCGTGTCCAGCTTGATTGATCGGAGTTCCCTAATTAAATATTCTGGTTTCTAGTTGGTCATTGTTCGTTCGTCGATGGTGTCGACGCCTACAGGGTTGGCTTTGTCTGTTTTAAATTTAATGTCCCCCACTGAAAATCAGTTATGCGATTGTGTGAGTAATCTCTTTTTACTAATTTATTTTGATAAGCTCATATTATCTTAATATCAGTGGAGTTGATTAAACCGGTGATAGCACCTAAGGCCACCCATCGCATACTCGCCCAGACAGACTCTGACAAATAGATCGGCCACACAGACTGTGTACAGTTCCAATTACTCTCTGATTGTGGTCGTTCACTGGTGAGCCATCGAGACCGGTCCGAATCGAATTGATATTGATTGTTGCCGTCAACCGCCGCTAGGTAGCACCGGGGGTCACGTGAGTAATGAGGCGAGTGATCAGTTGTAGCTTTAAACACAGACTCGTTGACACTTTAGCTGAATTGAATTGCGAGGTCATTACATTCAACTATAAATGCATGAGGGGAGATTATTGGACAATTGTGTTGAATTAGACGTATTTGGAAATGGTGACTGCATATCAGAAAGTTATTTGTTGCATTTGTACGACAGTTGTGAGTTATGAGTTTTTTTGCTATCTAATGCTTTTACGCTCCGGAGATAGGGCGCCGTCAGAAAATAATGTGTTTGACAATAAATTGAGAAGTAATGCAGAAGGTCTTAGGGTTAGTATCACGCTATAGGCAGAAGTTTTACTAACTTCTAATATTAAATCCATCAAGTTCTTGACTTAGGAATCGTAAATGTGACTTTGGGAGCCGTCCTATCTAACCTGGGCCACAAACAACAAATTCTAAGGTTGTTCCGAATCTGCCTTGTGATTTTGGTGCTGTCCACGTGTGGGGACTCGTGTCCAGCTTGATTGCTCGTTTTTTCCCAACATTAAAACAGTGCCAGGTTTCTAGTTGATCATTGTTCGCTCGTGGTCGATGGACTGCGCCTAAAGGGTTGGATGGTCGGCTTAAATTGAATGTACCTCCACTGCAAAATCAGTTTTGTGACTGAGTGGGAATTACTCTAAGTGCGATTTTATGAATGTATGTATTTATTTTATTAACTAATTCACAGAATCACAGAAAGCCACTAAATAATGGTGACTAATCTCATGTATTGCAGTATTTCAATTTCAATCCCATCATTATAAGCTTTATAGAAAATGTGTCTCTCATAAATTCTCCCTGGAAGCGGCTTTAAGTATTAATCCATACTTGAACATTAGCCAGCATTAACCAATTACCTGAGCTAAGAATAGACATGTTTTAATTTGGAAAGTAAAATTACGACGGAGTTAAAACATCCGACAAGACTGTCGTTCACAAAGTTCGCCTTGTGTTTTTGAGTTCATTCAGGCGGGATTAAACTCGAGCCAAACATTCTTGGAAGTTGTTTATGTAATTAAATTCTGGTGCTAATCACTCTAGAACATCGTGGCTCACCTCACCGTGTGAGGGCTAGCGCGACGTGGACTCTAACTAATTCGTGTTCATTTGTAACAACAACTACAAACACTTTTAGCTTCGGGTTTTATTCGGTTTATAGGCGCCCGCCAACAGTTGATCTGTAGGCCTATAGGGATGTGGAGAGGACTGATGCCCGTGCTGGACAGAGCCCAAACCACTGGCGAGGGAGAGGAAAGGGGGTCCCACGTGTAGGCCAGAACTCGTCTCTAGTTTCGGGGGTTGTAAAAAAAGGCTATTTCTTATACTAGTTGATGTTGGCTCTTTTCTCGCCTTCTACGACTAGGCAATGTCTCAAAAAATCTCCCACATGAGTGCAGAACGAATAGCGTTGTCAAGCCATTTCTAAGTCCGCTGGAATATACTATGTAAAGTCCTGTGACCAAAACCCGGTCATGCGAACCTGGCGCAGAGAATCTGCGCGCGAACCAGCTTGGCCTTGCCCGATCGAAAGAGGAAGACCTAGGGCCAATTCTACCCCGAGGCTTCTACTGTACTATTATCATGTAGTGAAGCCAACCCTAGATGCATCATGTTTCTGTTCTTTTTGGCTTCGATCTTTATGCTGACGAGTCGAGTGAGCTTGTAATTTCCAGCTCTATTCCCCAACAGTTTGAGACATCCGACCTACCTAGGTCTTCACATACGTGAGATAATTAGAATATGAAGCAAGATCCCTCATTATTTTCGGTATTCTCTAACAAAGCGTTCATCCAAAGAAGAGTTGTTGTATTATCAGCATTCAACAACTACTTTTCCAACATTTCATTCGCAAAGTGTGAATATAAAAAACACCCTCTTTATATACACGTGAAATGAATGGGATGGATATCAAAGAGCTTTGAATGACATGTCAAAGAATTCGGACTGAATACCTCTGCTATGGTCTGTCAAAGACATGGTAGGATTTCGCCCATCATTAAAAAAGTTCGTTGAGTTATCTCCTGAAGTACTAAGCTCGCATCTAAGTTCTTTGAGCGAAGAAGCTCCTTGAGCCTAGATACTTGTTGCGGTTGTTCTCCTCGGCGCGAATCTGTGTTCGAAATCACGACTTTTTACTCCTCTCGAGTTCTGTTTCATTAGTTTGGAACGATTCCAATTTAACGTATTGATTCTCGTTACGTGACGATTCAAGCGCTACTCATTATTCCGAAATAAACTGTTACCTGGCGAAGTCCACAGGCACCTCTTGAACGAGTGGCAAGTCGCATGGCTGTACAAAGTGCGACGGTTGCCTAGTTGCGTGGCTCCGTCGGACAAATCTAGTTCATGAAGTGATGGGGATTTGAGTTCGACTAGTATTTTTATTTCGAGACTAGTAAATTTCTAAGAGTTTGTTTGTTAATTGTTTACTAATTTTGTTGCCCTGGTTTTATTTCCTGATCCAATGCCGCAAAACGTAATATAACCATGCAATTTCCGAATTGGTTTAACAATAATCCTACTTCGAATATTCACAACCTTTCTCTCTAACTTCGAAAATATTTTTTTTTTTTTTCTTTTTAATTGTATTAATAAAAGCCATGTTTCCCGTTTTCTTTACAGAATTATAGCTTTGTTTGTTGTCCCTGCCTACCAGGTTCACATATTACTCCGTGCGAATCGTCCGGATGTACGTCATAAAACCGGAAATAGAGTAATAGTAAAGCGTTACGCCCCCAGTTGGACAAACAAACCATATTTGCACCCTAGCCAGTTTTGACATTTGACGAGGCTACGAAGCCTAGAGCCTACATAACACACGATGATAGGCTAATAGGCTTGGGCCTAGGTATATTTTCAATATTTTGAGCCTAGATAAAGGTTTCTGAGTACATTGTGGTACATAACATTGACTAACGCTTTCAAGCCAGACCTATCCTAGTTTTGAGGTATGTCGGGCCCTGGCTTAGGTTTTTGGCTGAACGTTGATTAATTGGCATTTTCCTTTTAGAAAGGCTGTGAAGATCATATAATTCATTGGGAAAGATATTGCCTCGGCCTAGGCTTTTTCCATTTTAACTTTCTAGCTTCTTTCTTAGCTTCTCATCTACACAACCAAGCCACTACAAACTTTTAAAAATGCGCAATATTTTGTTGTTTTACACCCACTCCTGCTAAATAAGCAGGTGTAAAATTCTTACTCCAGTCGCAGTTGTGGTAACTTACAACAGGACAAAAAAACGTTTCTGGGTTGTGACAGGTACATTTACACTAGGAAAACGCTCAGTTGGACGCGTTGTTGAGCGAGCACCGGTACGTGCAACACGACCCGAGTAAGACATTCCCATAATGTTACATACCAATAAGTCTTTAAGGTCTTGACCGATTTAGCTGAAAATTTGAAAAATAGGAGAGAATGGATAAAATCCACCGCCATCTAGAAGACCTTGACATCATTTCCTTGTTAAACTCTTTGGTTACAAATAATACACTGCTTCCTCGATAGTGTTTTGATTACTTCTAGGTGGCAGTGCATAGTGACCTGAAACCACGTGCGCCGTTGCCATGGTAACGGGACTTTGTTATAATGTAATTTCCGACTACACTACTTATCGGATCAAAATAAAAATAACATATTCGTGATCGGACGGACATTCTAAATGATTTGGCCACCTCAGATTTTGTCTCCGTTAAAGTTTGAAAAAAAAACTTTCAATTAACTTTAATGTAACTTTTTAACTTTTTGAACGATTTTGCCACAAAACTATACAGCAACCCGCCTAGGTGGTATGTACATGTGTGCAAAATTTCAGGTCGATCAGAGAAACGGTGCGACCTGTATCGAAGCAGTAACAGAAAAAAAAAAAAAAAAACAGACATTCGAGCCATAAGAGTCAAGTGGAGACGCTCGCTTCGCTCGCTCAACCAGGACAGAAAAACGGGTTTTCGTGAAAAACTTACACCTGGTGTAATAGAAACAGGACAAACAAACAAAGCTTATGGTTTCACTCGTTTTGATTGTGATAACTAGAAATGGAATTATTGAATTCGGACAAAATTTTGATTGACAAGGCCTACCGTTTCATTGCGTACAATACGGAACGGAACGGAACGGAACGGAACGGAACGGAATGAAATTCCATACTATACGTTTTGGATCGATGTTTTAAAAGTTGGAGATCTGAAATGTGTTTTTTATATCAAAACGCTGAGAAGTTCGTTCCTAACTGTATCTTACTGCCGTAATGTATCATGTTATGCTATTACGGAAAACTACGTACCTCATACCGACTTCTCTGCAGTCAAACAATTAAATCTCTCCTTTAATTAGGGCAGGAGTTATTTATCACCGAGGAAGCAGATGTGTCCCCCCCCCACCCCACTCGCCCAATCCCTAGACCAATCACGGGGCAGCGCGTTCGAGCGACCATTTCGTGATCTATTATTTTCGTGATGGTCCACTTGTCAGTGATTACCAACAAAGCAAACGTTTAAGTATCTTTAGATCGATTACAGCATTAGATTATCTGGAGACTGTAGCGGGTGCTATTGCGTGTATTTCTTGAGATTCAACTGTTTCGACGCCCCCCCCCCCCCCTCCCAACCACACACCCACAAAATGACTTAACATGTAAAACGCACCATCGTGTTCACCGTGTCACAGACACTCAATTATATGTATACTGGCGCTACATATCCTAATATTTTGTGCAACTAACTTTACGATCCACGGACAGACGTTACAAGTTAACATCAGCCCATATTTAAATCCCCAACGGATATATTTCATATTTCTCCATAAGGATAATATATTCCATAATGCAAATACAATAATTAATTAAAGCCTGTACTAATACCGATGCGATTGTTTTATATCTACTCGCAGCACTGACAAACAGAAACTAATTAAACATGTCATATGAAAATATGTTACTTGTCAACATCATATTCACTTTGTTTAGAATGGTTATTAATTAAAAAATAATTACCACAATTGAATTCAACAGGTGTTATTGACGAGTTAATTATAATAATCCCCAACCGAACATTGCAACTATAATACTTACTCACTCATCGCTGGCATAGCTGGACAGTGAGCTTGTTAGTTGTTACACTGGAGTTATAATGTAATTACCAGTTTGACGTCATTAGGATGTCATTGCTGGTATAACATAGCAGTTTTATCTCCCTTACATTGTACATTTCAACGTTTTTGTTGCAATGTTGATTGTAAATGTTAATGACCGTGTACGCACGGGCGACGTTGCGTACTTTATAGTACAACCGTGAAGACCCAGCCACCGTGTATTACGGTCACTACATTCTAATTCTGCAGTGATGCCGTCACCTGCCGTCACCTGCCGTCACCTGCCACCACCCTGTACCAACTCTGTGTCTGCATCCATACAATCTAGCTTCGAATAACTTTATTTCTACTATTTCCACCTCTGTAATGACTTCCACCAACGACGTAATCCCATAATCACCGCTGTTGTTCTAATCACGTCGAGTATCCATCTTTGATGCCACGCCCCCTTCCTAATGACGTCATAAGATCCCTTTGACTGCACACCTCGCGAGTAACTTCATTACCGTCGGTTATATTATGACTAGGATGTTTGTTCTGGCCAGCTGTCTGTCTGTCTGTCTGTCTGTCTGTCTGTCTGTCTGTCTGTCTGTCTGTCCTT
>JAMZAV010005463.1:0-39412 GCA_024449915.1 Sweltsa coloradensis | reverse complement strand
TTCCCCCCCCCAAACGGGGGGCCAAAATAGACTGGCTAATTTTTTTAAAAAACACCGTGACCGGGAACTGAGAACTGCTAAAAAAAATGAGCACAATCCGTTGCGATTTAACCTGAAAAGAATAAAAACGAAAAATACTTGAAATTTTGGGGAATTTTTTTAACGACAATGGTTTTCTTTTTGAAATAATATTTTTTTTTTTGTAATTTACTGGCGGGAAAATCCCCGTGTCCAAGTTACGAATTTTTGGTGTCAAGGTACCCCCAAATTCCGCTCGTAGTTTGAGAAAACCCTTCAATTTTTCACTATTTGTCTGGCTATGTTTTCCATAGTATTGTCACGATGATGGACTAACGCGTTATTGCTTTTCAAAACATGTTAAAAAATTTTAAAAAAATTACAATCCAGAAATAAATTTTCCCGACCTTTTAACCCCGCTCCCACATTTGGGGCTATAAGGGGGTTTAAAAAATCGATGGGAAAAACGCCAAAGTCGTTGTTAAGACGAGTGAAGAGTCATGTGTTGAGTACGGGGGAAATTTTGCTTTTAAAGTTTGATTATAATTTCGATAAAAACCCCCCAAAATACAAAATTTGAAAAAAAGACGGCAGCCAAGCTCCCCTTAAAAAGTCTTCGGCTGTGAATGCGTGGATATAAAGTTGAGCCAAGTTTTTTATTTTTTTCCCCCTAGTTTCGTTTTGAAATTGTAAAATCATTTCCCCTTTTGACGAGCGCCAAGCCAACGATTTTTTGTGGAAAAAAAGTAAAATTTTTAAACTCGAAATCATAAAAAAATTTTTGGGGCCTGAACCAAATTCAATGGCCAATCTTTTTATGATTTCGGTTTAAAATTTTTTACTTTTTTACCACAAAAACTTTTGGTTTGGCGCTCTTTCAACAGGCAAAATGATTTACATTTTTTTTAAAAGCAAACTAGGGGAATAAAAAAAAGCTTGGCTAACTTCTAATCTCCACATTCAAGCCGAAGACTTGAAGGAGAGCTTGGCTGCCGTTTTTTTTTTACAAATTTTTGTTTTTTGGGGGGGATTAATCTTTTTGTTTTTTTGTTCGCTATAAGGTGTGAATGAGGACTTTGGAATGAAAAATTTTTGTTAATTCAAATTTTTTTTTTTTCATTTTTGGGCCACGGCCCCCCAAAAAGATCCCCCTTAAAAAAATAAATAAATAAATTCTTTTTTGGAGTCTACCCACTAATTTATATTACTGATTTTCAGTGGGGGATTTTAAATAAAAGCACCAACCCAACCCCTGCAGGCCCCGCGCAATCGCGAGTAGCGATAACCAACCCAAAAAGTCATATTTTTAATAAAAATATATCAATCTGGTATGGACAGTGCGAACATCCGGGGATCAACGCCAAACCCAAAAAGGGCCGACCAAACAACTCAAAATTTTATTATGGCTTCTTGCTGGGACGGCTCCGAAGTCCCGTTTACCAACCCCTAAGAAAAGAAGATAGATTAAGTCCAAATCAGAATTTAAAAAAACTTCTGATTGAGCGGGAATCGAACCCTGGCCCTTCTGCTTTGGAAGCAGATACGCTAACAACAAGACCAACGCACTACATAAGACGATTTTTAAAATGGTTAAAGCATTTTTAAATTTTTCAGTTTTATACAAATTACTACCCCCTATGTTACGCGTTTTGATTTTGTAGGCGGCTCCAAAGTCCCGTCTAAAAATCCTAAGCAAAAAATGTAGATTTAACCCAAAATCAAAAAGAAAAAAAACTTCTACTTGAGGGGGATCAAACCCCTTGGGGCCCTTTTCTGCATTGGAAGAGAAACGCTAACAAAAAAGCCCAACGCCTAGCAAACACTAGATTTTTAAATGGTTAGAGCATTTTTTAATTTCAAGCTTGTATAAAATTACTACGCCTGAAAATTACGCGTTTTGTTTTTTGCTAGGACGGCCCCAAAAGTCCCTTTTAAAAACCCTAAGAAAAGAATGATAGACTTAAGTCCAAATCAAATTTAAAAAACTTCGACTTTAGGGGGAAATCGAACCCGGGCCCTTTTTGCTTGGAAGCAAATACCTAAAACAAGCCAAAAACGCACTAGCAAAAGCACTTGATATTTATAAGGGTTTTTGAGCATTTTTTAATTTCAAGCTTGTACAAATTACTACGCCTGAGTAATTCGCGTTTTTGGTTTTTTTGATTTTTGTTTTTTGTTTTTCCCCCCGGCCCAATTGCCCGTTTTTGTTATATAGGTAAAATTGAGTGGGGCCCCAAAAGTTTCAAAGTTCAAAATGAACCTTTTCTCGGTAAGCGTATTATTCATAAGTACGGAATTACCTACTTTTGATATTTTGTTTTTTTTTTCCGGGACCCTTAAACCCAATTTTCCTTTTCCCCTTTCAAAAATGATAAAGAAAGAAGATATCAAAAAGTATTCCCGTTTGAAACATTCGTTGTAGGTTTTTTTTTGAATGATTTATTTCTTAAAGTCAGATATTTTTTTTTCATTTTTTGGGCCCTGGTCATCCCAAATTAGCCCCTTGTGTTTTTGGACGCAAGATATTTAAATGGTTAATACATGTTTTAAATTTAGTTTGTACAAAATTCCACGCCCTTTGGGAATTAGGTTTTGATTTTCTCCAAATTTTATTTTCTCCGGTCCCCGTTTCCCGTTTTGGTTTTTAAAACAAAAGGGACTGCGTCTGAAAAACAACCCCAAGTGTGGTCCAAGTTTCTAGTTCAAGATTTCCGTTTCCTGTAGGGTAAAGAACTCTCCCCGGAGAAAACCACCCACCCACCCACCCCCCACCCCCCCCAACTACCAACTACCCGCCACCAGCCCCCAGCCAGCCCTTAAGGAAAATTTTACGATGTTAGAGCCTTTTTTAAAAAGAACGGTTGTGGATCGGGTTGATTTTTTTTTTGGTATGTCTGGACCCCCAAAACCCGGGCTAACCCATTTCAAGATTGTAAATCTTTTGGGGGGGCGGTGCAGATAGCTGAAAACCCCCCAACTTTGTAGGTTATATAGGGCCGGGGTTCGGTTCGCCTAAACACGCGTCGCTTGTCTTGCCGGCGACACCGCGCCCTAATAGGGTATTTAATTAGGTATAGTTTAGGCCATAATTCCACTGTATAGCTTGATAGGCACAGGAGGAGGGGGAAGAAAAAAGGGAAAGTTACGGGTACTCGACACATGGCCACCACTCGTCTAACAACACTTTGGCCGTTTCCCCATAGTATATAATATATTATATCATAATTTAATGTCCCCCACAGAAATTATTCTGTGCTTTGTAAGTATAGCCTTAAATACGATTGTTTTTAGAAATAGGAAAAAACCCAAAATCATTGTTAGACAGTGAGCGGCTATGTTTTGAGTACCCCGGGGAAAATTTTATTTCCCCCCCTATACCTAAGGCAGAATGAAGGGGATTCCCTGGATCTTTTCCCCTCCAGCCTTAAGGTAGAGTGGGGCCCTTAGGCCACATTATACACTGACGCGCCCTTAAACCAAATAAACTCCAAACCATATTTTTAAAATCAATTTTGCCGGGGGCTCAAAATGGCTCGCTCACTCGTCCAAAAGCGCTGGCGTTTTTTTCCTTTTAAAAACTGAAAGTATGTTTGTATGATATGCGTGAATGTATGATTTGTAGTTGGATGTAATTTTTTAAATTTAATGATCATACGTAAGTTAAGTTAACTACGTTGGTTTTTCTTTGCTTTTTCGAAAATGATGATATTTTAAAATTTTTATAAAAAATAAAATTTAAAAAAAAATCGTTTTAAGACGACTGCTAAAATATAGAACAGTTGAAATGCAACAATACTAGGAAAACATAGCCATAGAAGTAGTGTGAAGAACTCCCCGAGAACTTTGGAAACCTTGAGCGTGCAAGATCGGTACACCTTGGGCACTGCATGCATACATCGCCACATTTTAAAATGATTCGATAAAAATAATTTTTTTCAAAAACAAAAACCCCTTTTTTTACAAGAAAAACAAAGTACCCCGATCAAATTTGAGTGTGTTGTCAAGATACCTAAAATCCCCCCGATATTAACATTTTTTTCAAAAACACTTTTCATGATGACTGGTAGACACCTCGAAACACCCCAGCTCGGCTTGCTGCTAAGGTGTCTAAATTTTTTTAGCGCCCCGCGGCTTGGCGGCGGCACTTTAACGGCACCTAGATGAAGAAAAACTATAGAATATTCCAACTGTAATGTACATTAAAACAATAAAAATAAACGAAAACAATATTAATTTTAAAACAAATTAAATATGTTAAATCGTATGACATTACTTACACCCCAAATTTAATCAAAACTATTATCCCAAATACAAATATATAAAGAAAAATAGGCCATACATACATTAAGAAATATATTATATAAAAAATAGTCAAAATTAAATAAAAAATATACTAACAAGAAAATGCGGTGTTAATAAAAAGATAATAAATTGCTAGGATGATCTCCTACTTACTTGTAACCCTAAGCATGTTCATCCAGAGTAAGTTCCCTTCACAGCCTCTTAGCACGCGGATAACAGCCGGTACGTTCTGTTTTTGCAACAAAAACTATCTCACCTCAAGTCTTGCGACCGGGGGGTTTATGACCGTGACCGTTTGTAAGTGGACATTAGTGTGGCTTTAGTGTGTGTAAGTGGCACTTAGAGTCTGATAGACTTAAATACGAATTTATGTATTTATTTTTTTGAATACAAAACGCACGTGAAAGATTGTAGCTCGACAGGGACACCCGGGGGCTACCATTTACTTTTAAATGTAAAGCTGCGCATGTCTTATTTATTTACTAACTTGTCACTGTCGATCGAAAATTTGTCTTTTCGTTTGGGTTAGTAAAATATGTCCCCCTGTTCTCGTGAGGGGTTTTCCCCAATTTTCATGAACGTTATGGTTTTATTGCCATTTCCCAGGAATTTGGGTTGTGCAGAGCCAAAAGCAACATTGCTAGTTGGTTATTTTCTTGTTGCAAAAGTCGTTTGATTTTTACTTTATTGCTGCCATGAGCTATGCGAAAACACGTTTTTATTATTATTGTCCATCTCATTGTGTTGCGAAAGCTTTTTGGTCATTCATTCTTTCATGACAACAGGTAAAACCCGCACAAGTGTCAGGTCACTAAATATAAAGAAATGAAATACTTCATGGTATATTTATTATATTAATCACAATTTATTAGTATTTCTAAAAAAAAATATTTTCGTAAGGAGTGCCCGCTGTAGGAAAACATCAGTTTAACACGGCGTGACTTACTATAGTTTGAATGAGTGTCCAATTTTATCCTAACGGAGAAAACTTTCTGGCGGTGGCGGGAATCGAACCCCTGACTTCCCCAAGCGTAACACATGAGCATTTCCCGAGTATTCGGGGAATGCCCGGATTCAATCCCATCCAGGGATTCAATCATTCAAGTCCCTTTGCTTCCCGCCACTGAGCTCTGTATGTCGATAACTTTACGATGGCAGCTACTCCAAATAGAATTTCAAGTCTATATTTGTGTGTCTGCTATGATGGGGTGGCGGTAGAAGGCGGAAAGAGGGGAGGGCAAGTTCTAACAATAATTTGGAACAGTCGAGAATGTTATTTAAGGTACTTAAAAATCGTTTTATATTTTGGTTGTTATTGGTGGAACCAAAAATCTGTCTTCGCGCGGTGAGTGGGCAGTTTTAAACTCAACGGCACTAGGAATGTAATATTATTTGACGAGTTTCGTTTTACCCCTATGTAAAAGCTTTTATATTTTATGTTCTGTACTAGCTTTTATCTGTTGAATAAAGTTTAACAAATCAAACATACTGAATTTAAAACAACATAATATTAAACATACTACAGCTTATACATTCTGCTTAAATAAAATTATCAAATACAAACAGAAATCTTAATATAGTGTTGTTTTTTTTAAAAATTTTAAATGAAACTGGTGTTAAAATTTTTTTGATGGCAAAAAAATAATATGAATTACCCTAGAGATGATGAAATAGTGAATTGAGTATAGTACAAAACAACAACCACCAAGTGTCACTGCTGATAATATTTATATATGAGTAGAAAATTTCATGGGAAAATGCATTGATTCTTATAAAAAAGAACCCAGAAAAAATGCTTGATTGCGTATCGAACTAAAAATAACAGAACATAAAAATGATTTAAAGATCAAATTTGGTACAGTATAAATTTAAAACTGAATTATCCTTGGGTTAAATTTAGTCGTAGGGTGGACTAAAAATTGGCGTAAATTATCATAAAAGCATAAAGGGTACACGATAAAGTTTGAAAGAAAGAGAGAAAGTTGTTTTTAGAATTCTGATTGCAATTGAGGCGTTTATTACAAAAACAGCCAATGTCCAAAAACACATTGGGAGGAGATCAATTAAACTTCATTCCACCGTAATTAATGTATTAAAATTCTAATTTTTTGTTTTAATTGTGTATCTTGATTATAGTTTTTTATTTCTGCTATGACATTTGTTATAGTATCTCCCACGAGCAAAAAAAACCCTTTGGGCTTTGGTTGTTTTCTAAAAAAAATTTAAAGTGTATGCATTTTTGTTCAGGCAGTGGTTCCAGAAATTCTATAGGTAAATCGGGAATTTTGGACATTCATTGTCTGTTTTTTTAATAAACGCCATCAAATTTCATCGGTATAAAAATAATAGAAAACGAGCCTGAGACATTCTAAACGCTTTTTGTCGTATTAAATTTCACACATTATTTTCTCTATTGTTTCTTTCTTCATATTATTGGTAACATATTTTAAAGAATGAATCTCTCCCAACCAGTTATCTTCAGATACCCAATAAAAGTTCAATCATAAGAGTATAGTTTATCAAAAGTACTATCCTGTTTCTCTCAACTGCAATTTCTCTGAGTGATTGTGTAACGGATAGATGACTGCATGTAAGAAAGTACAGAATGTGTTCGGTTTCTGTTATCTAATCATCTTCGGCGTGAAAATATTGCAGCGTGCCAGACCTGATCGACTATGATTGTTACATTCTACTTTCTATAGCGCAGTGGGAAACAAATTAATAGGGCTGATGTTGTGGGTGTTTCAGAATCCCGAGTTTAGTTTGATAGGAAGTATTTTCGGTAACATCTTAGCTTCGCGACTTCCCTTCATGTTTTGTTGTTGTTGTTTAAACTTCTCTATTAAGATTTGCCTTTATGATTGATAGATTTGCAGAACACATTAACATAGTTTCTCAGTCGCACATTGTGGGAGTCAATCTGGTCTATTGACTAGGAAAACGCTAAAGTCCCGCCGCGTTGATGGATGAGCTTTTTTGTAAGTTTTTAGTTTGCGTGGGACCACTTTTCCTTTGCAAGTGCTTTGTGAATGCATTGTAGATGATTGTTGTCAAGTTTCTATTGTTACTTGTTAATTGTTATTATAAACCTAAAAAAAACTCATATTAAAACCTTTATTCTATGGATTCTGGCTAACTTTTTCAACCTTTTTTTTCAAAAGGTACTACATCACCATTACCTAAATGAACATGTAAAATATGAACGTTGTAGCCTCACCCGTTTGGTCAGAATCGGCCCAAATGTCACGAAAATATCGCACTAAAAATCGAAAAAAAATCTTAAAAGTATGATATTCATGAGAAATATTTCTTCGATTGTACCAAAAAACAAAACAATACACCTCTAAGTTCAGAGATTTCCCCTCCAATTTACATCAAGATCGGATATGCCGTTTGCCTGGTAGAGAGTTAACAAACAGACAGGAAAAAAAAACATTCGAGCTAAATTTTTTGGGGGACTGTGAAATTGAAGTCTTCGCTTCACTCGCTACGCTCATCCAATTATGTTTGATTAATTTGTAACATGAACGCGAACCTTGCACTTATCAAATGTTTTACATGTTTACGAGGGATTTCGTGGCGTTCTCTAAACTAATATAGACGAATTAAGCGTACTCTTATAAAATAAAATCCTACGTTGTTGTCTTAGTCGAAATACTGCCATAATAAATAAAATAAATCTGGCCTTTTATTCCTAAGTTTTCAGCAAGAAGTAGGCCCATGGCGAAATTCATGTTCAATATCTACTTAATCTCCTAGCGGACTTTCGGAGAACTTCCCGGACCGTGAAGATAACACTGAAGAGGTTTAGTAGACCTTAATAATTTTGAAGGATCTCATTTTATTTTGGCCTAGAAGAAATATAGTTAAGGTTTCTGCATGCGCACTTTCAATATCAAATCGTCACACCCATGGTTAAAGCTTGCGCGATATCTTTTTCTATAAATGGCAGCAAAACACCCAAAGATTTAATTACTTGGTCGTGTAGATAATACAAACAGCTAGCTGGAAATCGATTGAATCATTTTTCGGATGAAGCAGAGTTTGTCTTTTGGTTCGCTTTTATCCAAAATAAAAATATTTTGTTACAATCAAACATGTTGTCTGTTGGTTCACAATGGTCCATTATCGAGCAAAATTTTATACAAGTAGGTCTACATTAATACTTAGATTTAAATACGATTATTAATACGATATTTACAATCTATTCGAAATTACAATCGAATCTTATTTGAAGCAATCCTTGGGCTCAAGATGAAGTCAAACAGAAGACATTCTAGGACTATCGAGATATCAGCAAAAGATTCGCAGAATATTGACTTGCGTTGCATTTATGTATACAATATTCGAATGGATAATTCTATTGCTATGCTCACACAACTTAGTCCAAAGTTCCCTCGAGTAATATTTTAGTTTGTCTATTACTGAGTTCGCAACCACATAATCAAAAATATACATGTTTTGATTTAACGTACATTCTATTCAGTTATAAAACTAAATAAAAACAGAAACTAATTCATGAAATGAGGGAAGAAACAACATGTTTTGCGCTTATATATGTATATAATACACTGTTAAAAAAATAGGGGAATAAACACCTACATTGTATGTAATAAAGTCCACCTCGTGTAGGGGGAAAAATAAAAAACACCAAATGTATGTGTAAATCTCAGTTTACCCTACAATGTGCGGATAATATTACCCAAACATGGAGTGTTTATTCCACCCAATGTAGAGTGAAATTAACACTTTTCTTGTAATAGGAAAAATCCCATTACTTGTTATGTAAAATAACTAAGTATTTAGTGTTTTTCCCTCACCATGTAGTGTAATTTTTACTGCCACGTGAGTGTATATTTCACATCCTAGTTATAGTATATTTACCCCTAAAATTTAGGGTAGTTTCCACACTACTATCATCGTGATATACACTGAAACTAGTAATTATACTTCACCATGAAGTGTGATTTATACTGCAACGTGACTCACGTGAGTGTTCATTTCACATTTATTTATAGATATTATTTACCTCTACAAAATAGGTGATCTTCACACCTACTACCCTCGTAGATATAAAACGAACTAGTGTGAAAAATTTGAAGTGGAACTAATTGAACTTTAAAATGCTTATGCGTTGTAATCTTGCAAAAATAATCTGATCAAAAAATATGTGTAGAAATGTAATGCTCAAGTACAAGACGAAACCAGAATAATTTTATTTTCCTATACTGAAACCATATTTGAAAATATTTTTAGAGACCAAGAGTCGTTATTAGACCTTTTATCCTTTAGACTGCAATGCATGGGCGGGGAGTATCCATGGCATCTGCAAATTATAGGAATGCCTGGCTCTGGCTGACCACTCAATACAAGTCTATAGAATGTAGACAAGATAAGAGATCAAGACTCGGTGCGGTATGCGCCGGGAGCTTCCGACGGCGTACAGCGTCTTGACAATGGAATTGTGAATTAGTTTAAAAACAGCTTCGTATGCCTTCCCTTGATAATTTTTAAATTTTTTACCTTCACCTGGGGTCTGACGTAGCCTACCCACATAATACATATCCTTGGGAGAAATGCGTTAGGTCAACGCGTCACTTCAAATTGGAAACGGTGTTCGGTAAAGTAAAGGGAATGATATTGTATAATAAGTAAATAACATTTTTATCTACAGATAACCCTCCCCCAACCCTAAATTTAATTTTTCATCTAAGAACTTAGAAAGGGTTATTATAGACTTTTTATTAGACGAGGGAGCGCAGCGAATGACTCTTGACTTGAGTCTTACCATTCAACTAAAATTTGAGACTTTCTCTGTTCATATATTTTTATAAATGACTGAATGAGTGAGGGGGTTCAAACAGGCCCGAACCGCTGACATGATTGCACTGAAATTTTAAACAAACATTTTTATAGTGATTAATTAATTGATGATTAATTAGGCCCGTGGATGGGGTGATTTTTACAAGTGTTGTGGGGGGCTTTTAAACATTTTCAGAAAAAATTTGTTACGATTTAAACTCACAAGACAAGAAAACAAAAAATTGAAAAATAGGCTGAGAATGTCACATTTAATTGAAGGACAATGGCTTTTGTCATGAACCAATCATTTTTATCAAATAATTTTTTGAATGTCAGGCGGTGACAAAGGTATAACCAATCTCCACACTCAAGGTTTCCCGAAATCCGCTGTGAGACTGACTTAACCTTTGCAATCTTTACTCGTATTTCTTAGTCCCTTTGTTTCCTATAATTGTATGCATATAATCTAGGAATAACAAAATCTATCCCCGGACCCTGGTTTAAACCCCTGGTCCCCCAAATTGCGAGTAAAAGGCGCCTCAGCTGACAAGAATAGGAAAACCCCAAAAGTAGTTAGTCGAGTGAGCGAGCCATGTGTTGAGTATCTTTAACTGTTGCATTTGATTCATTGATCATTGGTATTAGATATAAATGATAGGCTAGAGAGGAGATCATGCTGGCTAGATCTAGCCTTTTGTGGGGGTAGAAAGGGGAATGTTCCCGGATACTAAAACACATAGTTCGCTCACTCGTCTAACGATATTGGCGTTTCCCTAGTATGAAAATGAAAAACAAACACAACAAAATTTTATTGGAAGTGCCGAATTCACCCCCTACACCAACTCAAAATTGTCAGGAAAAAAGGGACGTTTTGGCATGTCAATCCCCAAATTTTGAAATTACATTGTTTAATTTTCCAAAAATGTTTTACATTGAACCCTCGTCAAAAGTTATTAAAGGGTTTTATGTGAGTGCAAAGGGAATGTCATGAGAACATGGTAATGGCTTTATAGGCCTACGTATCAAGGCTCCGAGTTTTCGAAGGTTCTCAGTCATATTGATATCTTGGCCCCCACTCCCCATCCGCGTGGTCATCAATTTTTCCAAACACTATAATTAATTTTAAATATATTGTGATTTCATTCTAGCGAATTGACTTAATAAACTCTGTTTCTGGGGAAAAACCTTACGCCCTGAATCAAAGTAATACAATGGGGGGGGGGGGGGCGTTGATCTTTTTTTAAAAAATAGTGCCGAAGGCCCGGAAACGCGTAACTCTTTACGGCCGCACTGAATACCGCACAAACATGAAACTCAAATCACTCTTGAACTCGTGCACAATAATATAGATATGCAAACAATAAGAACACTTCTTAATCATTAATAATCTTAAAAACAGTATCTTATTTGATATTATTTCTTTATTCTACATTTTAAATAGGCCTATGTTGTAGACACATTCCACTCGTAGGCAGTGGCGTAACGCAGCATTCGAGCCCCCTTCCCCCACCCGCTGATGTCAAACTTTAAACGTACCGTTTTTTATAAAAATTTTACTAAGGGTCGCCAATTTGTCTGGAATTTGTTTCTGTCATCCTCTTTTTCGACGTTTAAAAACGTTTACACTGCGTTTTCTATATGTAAGAAGACGAATGAAACCCTTTTTTAAAATTTTAAAGCAATCAATAACTTTTATGTTTTAATTGATCAATTATTATTTTGATTATTTATTATTATTTATTTTGTTTTGGGCGAGCCAACCCTAAGTTTGTCCTTTGTACTTCCAATCCAACCATTGTAAAGGGGGGGGGGGGGGCCGTTGGCGCTGTAAAAATTGGCAGAAAATTACAAAAAAGAGTTACAAATATATCATTCAAGCTTACTATCAGTCAACATTAGAAACACATCTTAGATTTTAATAAAATAGCTGATCAAAGAAGTTTGCCAACCACAAAGAATGGAGAGAAAGTCACAACATGACACAAAAACACTACCCCAAATAAAATCATTCGTAGTTTGAAAAATACTTTATTTCGTAACGAATGATTGGATGAGCGATTGAATTGAAGAGCGGCGAAAATTTTAAATGTACTAGATTCCTAGATTGGCTAAGGCGCCTTCCTGGAAAGTAAAGGGGACCCGGTTCAAATCACGGTCGGGTTGAATTTTTTAATTTCTGGATTTTTTTAAAATTTTTAGTGAAATATACGCTGATAACGTTGGGTGTGCTGAGTTTATTGCTCTCTTGTTTACACCATATAAACTTCAAACTCCCATGTTCATAAAAACTTCCAAGGAGCATTCGAAAACACAATATTAACGTTTTTCCAGTGTAACAACAAATGTTCAGAATATTCATAACATCGCACTTTAATTAATCGTATTGTTGTATGTGTTTATGACACGTTTTTCGAAATTGATATCGTTTTCGTTTACCTTTGATATTTTAAGCTTCGCCTGCCACCTTCTTTTAGAGCTATCAAAGAAATATTTCAACCCGTCTGGGCCCGGGGTAGAACATGGCCCAAGGCATGGCTCTGCGAATCGTAAAAGGCTAGGAAAGAGATAAAGTCCATCTCACAAACTTTCAGCTAGTAATAGGGAATTACTCAATGAAATTAGGGGCGAGTTCGGGCAGTTAATTCTAGTCGGGGACCCTCCCCTTTTCCCTAGACGATCTCCCCGACGACGATGACTATGCCCAAAATGAACGATGACAAAGACAATGTCGATGACAAACCAAGACATGAAAACCCTTTTTTTTTCCTGCCCCTATCCCCGTGGCGGGTCTGACCAACATGGGATTATCCTCCCCACACCCCATAAGATTATCTTCAAGGATTCGTGTAGATTTCTAAACGTGGATCGTCCAAGTGGTTAAGTATCATGAAAATGTCACTTGTATAGCCCTACGCTCACTCACGAGGGCTATCTAACAATTAGCGGCAATAAATCGTTTCGCGAATTAGTAACTTTAAATTATTGATGTATGGCTTTTTGCTTTTTTTTCATATACTGATAATATACGTTATTTATTAGTCATTATTCGATACGGGCCCTCCGCTACGCCCGGCTGTGGGGAACAACCCCGTTGCTGGTTATTATTACCATCCAATTAAATAAAAGAATTTAAAGAAAGTAGGACAGTTCAGTATTTCCTTTACAAAACTAATATCGTGATGATAGCAATACCTTCTGTAACTATATGAAATTATGATATTTAATGAATGATGAAATAAATTATTAATATTAATTGATATTTTAGTAAGTAATCTAGGCGTATGTAACTATTTCAGTAATAAAACTATGGCAACAACAATGTTAAGAAATATGTTACATATTTTATAATTAAATCTTTGTTTTCAGTAAAGTTAATAGTTTTTACGTCTGGGTTTTATATGCAAAACAAATATTATATTATGACACTGTACAAAGGCAACCACGAACATGTTTCTTGAATTATGTGGTTGTTTTAGCTAAGCTTTTTTTGTGATATAAATGCAATTAATTATCTTGCCCTCGTTTTGTCTAATAAATACATAAATCAATAAGGGTTATAATAATAGAGGGACTGCTTGTCGACAGATACTGAATATGAAATGACTCGCTGCGTGACAAAAGAATGCTTTTTTGTGTATGTTGTTTGACGTTTGTATGTATTCATATATTAGGGGGCGAAGCACAATTTTTAATCCGTCCATCCTTCTGTGCGTGTGTTAGTGTTTCGAACGTTTCACGACAAAAACCGAACATGACCGCCGATTTACATGCGGTTTTTGTTTAAGTGGCCCTAATAAATAAATAAACAAAAAAAATACACAAATAAATAAAAAAATAACATACATACATCATACATACATACATACATCCCTACATACATACCCTAAATACATACATACATACATACATACATACAATACATACATACATACATACATACATACATACATACATACATACATACATACATACATACATACAAAATAAATAAATAAATAAATAAATAAATAAATAAATAAATAAATAAATACATAAATAATATAAAAAAAAGGAAAATACTTAATGTTTAGGGTGACTACGGGGAGTAAATATATTTTTAATTCAGCAAAAACATTTAAAAAAATAACATTAGTTGTTGGGCAAAGGATTGTCACATGTGTCAGGGTATGGCATGGCAACTCATTTTGTTTTTCAGCGGAATTTTACTCGCATGTGGCTCGCCTGTTTGTCTTTGTTTCTTTGTCTTTGTCAGACGGATGGCTTGAAACTGGACTGATAAAGATCAAAACACAAATGACCCTTTCTAAGATGGTCTGCGGTCGAATGCATTCGATCCTTGAAACTTTGACAAGAATTTTTAAAAAAGAAATACTATTATATTATTATAGTTCCTTGAAAATAATGATTTAGTTAAACTAATAATATCAAATATTTTCATTCACCCTGAATGAAAAGCACAACAAAAAATGTATACGGGCTTTGATTCAACGTTACTTTTTTCTTTTATTTAATACCTAATACACAAACCGTTGCGCTGTCTTTTATTGAGCTTAATTAATTTCTTCTGAATTAATCTGCTATGAAAAATTTGTTTGGGCATTCGTCAGATATATTGTCCTAACCCAAAAATATAAGCCCGGCCGATCGGTAAGGAGTCATCTCTAATATTTTTTGACCAGGCTTGTGGTCTGCATCACAGTGAGTATACCACAATTTGGCAAATCTAAAGTAAGATATTCGAAGTCCCCTCAAATTTCCATCAATATCGGAGCAGTCATTTTTCCGGTAGAGACCAGTCCTAACAACAGCATTTTTTAATATAAATCGTAAAAATTTAGCTCACGCACCTTTAATTCGTAACTACGCCTCTGTATCTATTTGATTTTACTACGCAGAGGAAAAAAATCTCAGGTGATACTTCTATTTGCGTGTATGTTTGCTCTCTATTACTTAAAAGGCTAGTTCAATCTTGATGAAAGATTTAGCATGCTTTGAGTGCAATTAGAAATAATTTGTAATAAAAACGCACTTGTACGAATGCGTGTACTTTAATTGGGAAAAAGAGAAAGGGGGGGGGGTCAAAAGAGGAGGAAGCAAGGTATCTTTATTTATTTCTGTATAACAACTCTCACCCCCCCCCCCTGTATTACCAGTCTTCGGCAGGATCCCCAAATAAGGAATCTCGAAAGAACAGAAAGTACCAAACACAGGACTAGTTTCGTAGAACAGTATTATTTTCAAAGCTGGGTAAAATTTTTCTAGTGATTGTTATATATAATGTTGTATATTTTTTTCCCTTTTTTCTTTTTAAATATTTATTGTTATGGTTTTGCAGTCACCAAGTGTTTTGGAGTTATGCTCTTTTCTGACATCCACCTGACTATTTTAGTTGGTAACTTTTTACGTTAGGCCTTTATTAGTTCGATGCTGTTGTTTGAAAAAGATGCGTTTTCCACAAAAGTTTCCCCAAAAAAGATCTTTTTTTCGATAAACGTCTTCCTAACCAAGACTGTCCATTACTTAACTTTACATTCGTCTCTTCCTTAGCTAGTGGAAAAATTAAATTAAACTAATATCATCACACAAATTCCATTTTTCGAAGGGAAAATTTTCTAGATATCTGTGCAACTCCAACGTCGTGTTTCCTAACATCTCGGCTAGATTTGCCACAAAAGGGATTATAGTGGGGTGGGGGTAGCCGGTAGGAGACAGCGAGTCATACCTGCATTCTGTCTGGCGCCGTTACGCTGTGGTGCGACCGTGCGACGTGCGAGTAGCGAATCAGTTCAGTAACGAACTTGGCTTCATCGAGAGCAGGCCGCATTGTGCCGAGCGAGTTCAAAGCAATGTTTTAGATTTTGGAATCTCATCGATTTAAAAGAAAATTAATGAAGAGGGGTAAAGATAGTTTCCATTTATTGTTGCTAATAATTTCTTTCATTGTCTGTTTCAGGATTATTGCCAGCAAGCAGAAAATATTTTTACAGGGTGGTGTGGTCTTTTCGTCGTACAAGATTGAATGCAACTAGCCTCTAGGAGAAGCAAACCTCTGATAACCGATTTTAGTGGCGAAAAAAATACAGCTCCAGCCCTCCCCTCCGTGGGGAGGGATGATTACTTGACTGTAAATTAACTATTATAGTTTGTTTTTCAGAACAATGCAGCCAGTAAGCATTGTTACCCGACTGTCAATTAACAGGCCAGTGTTGTTTGTTTTTTCTCGGTTTTTTAAAGCACCAGCCGTGACGAGAGAAACATTGTTACCGACATCAACTAACTATTATTGTTTGTTTTTTAGAACAAATGCAACCAGTAAGCATTGTTACCCGACGGTCAATTACAGTTAGTTTAGGGTTTTTTTTTTCTCAGATTTAATGGAACCAGCCGTGACGAGAGAACATTTTAAACCCGACAGTCAAACTAACTATTATTATTTGTTTTTCAGAACAAATACAACCTACAATGTAGGTGGGTTTATCCTGTAGTGCAAGTGTCTTTCGGGGCACAGCCAGTAAGGGATATTTTCCCCCACAATGTAGGTGGTTTTATGCTGTAGTGTAAGGGCTTTTGACACTGCAAGTAAAGGGGTATTTTTCCCCCTTCAATGGAGGTGTTTTATCCTGCAGTGTAAGTGTATTTTAACACTGCCCGTAAGGGATATTTTTCCCCCCACAAAGTAGGTGGTTTTATCCTGTAGTGTAAAGTGTATTTTAACACTACCGTAAGGGATATTTTCCCCCTACGTTGTAGGGCGTATTTACACATACTGTGGTTGAGAACCCGGCTGCCCCCTACATTAGGGGGGAATTCCCACCGAAATTTGAAACAGTGTATGTTATTATATAAAATACGTCGGCAAAATATTTATATTGATTCGCATGAAATTTGTAGCGTTATTTTTTTATGTACTTCAAGTCTTTATCAAGTCGAGTACCAAATACTCGACTCACTCGAGGATAAAAATTATTATTTTGGTGGAGGTGCCGGGTAGCCTAAAGTAAATTCGTACATATTCGTACACATCGTCGAGATGCCGGGTCATGGAAGCGAATGTGAAAACGTAAAAATTGTAATGCACTCTTAGCGCTACTTTACCAACCCTTTTTGCCATAAGAAGCCCAGTATTTTGATACAAATGTTTGTATTTTTGTCAATTTTGAACTTTGTTTCTAGCGCAAATAATTAAATTTATATACATCGATATCAACATTTTCATGGTAATATCAATAATTAAATTATATGTTGTAGTCCAGCCCTAATAACGTTCGTACTTGATCACTTAATTCTCTAGAGACAGACTGCATTTTTAAATCTATAAAATGTTACTCTGTCTTCACTTTTGGAGCCTACTGACAGACGATCATTAATAAATAACATTAATAATAGTGAAATAAAAAAACGAAGTTAAAATCAGGACTCGCACACCCCTATCATTGAGTTGAGAACAGATATATTTTAAACTCAATGCCTTTATTAACTATACTGATTTTTATGTGGTTCCTCGAGTGTCGGAGTTTCTCAAATATAGATGGTGGTTAAGGTGGGAAAGGGGGTTACCCTTAATATTGAAGACAGTGTAGTGTAACCCCACTATTACATCATCATCATCTTCCACGTATATCAGAATGTTCTAGATGTTATGTTTTAACTATTCACAAACTCATCACTAGTTATATGCTTTAGGTATAGGGAACTTATTAGTTTTTCAAGAAAGCAATTACTGTACATATTTCACAAGCCAAATAACGAATCAACCTTTGCGTGGTGCCGAACAAAGAAGACATATACCTAATCAATACGAAATGCCAATGAATTGCTTCATCGGTCATCCCCTAGGCAACGAGGACATGCACACGAGGGCCACGTCACATGGTAAACAAGGGTGGTGGTGGTGGACACTTGGGCGACATCTGTTTGGTTCTCAGAGCTGTCGCGTTGGCTCTCTGGCGTGCTTGACGTTGACGTGCAGTGTCGCTCGGCTAGCTACACAACAACAAACATGTTTTTACAATGATTTGTGTTAATTGTTAATGTTCGTGTAGATATAATTCAAACTCATAGTTGAAAGAGTTTTGCCGTTGTACGCTGCAGGCCTGGCCTGATATCCATCGACAGTTAAGTTTCCGACTGTCGAAGAGTTGCAATGAGTCTACATAAGAAGCTACTGTTGTGTTTCGTGCTAGTTGTATTTCACACATCTGTTCTGGAATCCGCAGTACACACAATAAACATACGTGAGTATTGCCATGAAACTTGTTCCTGCATCGATCAAACATTCTAGATGTTTCTGACATCACGCGTGACGCGCAAGAGTCTCGGGATGTCGGAAACTTGTTCCTCCATCGATCAAACATTCTAGATGTTTCTGACCTCACGCGTGACGCGCAAGAGTCTCGGGATGTCGGAAACTTGTTCCTCCATTGATCAAACATTCTAGATGTTTCTGACCTCACGCGTGACGCGCAAGAGTCTCGGGATGTCAGAAACTTGTTCCTCCATTGATCAAACATTCTAGATGTTTCTGACCTCACGCGTGACGCGCAAGAGTCTCGGGATGTCGGAGGTGATATTCGCATATGGCAATCCTGGCTGAAACATTTTTCATGAGGTTTTCTTCAGCCGAGAATGCAAATGCGAGGGATTGGGTAACCACTAACCAGTACTTTTTGCATTCCTTTCACAATAACCCTAAGACCATAATAGGGTACTTACCTATTTAATTGTCTATTCCTGTCATTCAGTGTTGGGTATAGTTCACTCAAAAGGGAACTTTTAGAAAGTTAGTTACTCTGTCCTTAAAAATCACATTTTTTGAGTTATAGTTTCTCCACGTAAAAATAAAAGTGTAGTTACCCTGCCTTTCAAATAACCTTTGGAAGTAAAAATTAACTTTGGTTTGTTATAGTTTGTCGACATGAAAATAAACTTTAAAAAGTTCAAGTTACTCTGTCTTTAAAGTTTTGTAAGTTACGGTTTTTGAAATGAAGATTAACTTTTAAAATTAAGTTACCATGTATTTAAACTTAACTTTTTAAGTTCATGCAGTTCCTCAAGATAAAAGGGAACTTTTGGGTTTCTTAGATGTAAAAAGTATACGGTAAAAAGTTGCGTGAAATGATGGGATAATATAGCATTTTGGGATAGAGTTATTAGAAACGTCATCTTGAGAAAAAGGCTAAAGTAAGGATACATCAATCGATATACTGCTTTTCAAATAAACTAATTTGGCTATCCGCATCAGCTACATCTATTTTCAAATGTTGTTGTAAAACAGGGTTAACACATCTAAAGCAGAAATAATCTTTATATTTTTATGTGATATGATGGTGTGACCTCCTAGATGCTACTCGTGGCTCCTCGAGGGCTCAATCCCTTGTATTCGAGGAAAACCTCGGAAAAACTTCAGTAGCAGGATTGCCGGTCATGACAGGATTCGAACCCGGGACCTCCCAAATCAGAGTCAACACTGTCGGCCTTAAAACCTATAAATCTATTTATTTCATTTTATATTTATTATCTATTCTGTTCTAAATTACTGATATGATTTGTATGAAACATGTCATGCTTGTTCGCAGTGTTCCTCAACGACCCGGACAACTACGTGGCGTCCAAGTCCTTGGACTCTGTGATCGAGTACTTGCGCATCAACTCGAACAACAGCATCAGGATAGGCGAGGTCTACCGCGTCGCGACGGAGGGAAGGGACTCTCAGACGCTGCTGGAGACAAGTAGGCGACTCTCTCTCTGCGTGACTTTGCATGCGTGACATGGTTGATTACATTGCACAAGACACTAGTTGGATGTAGTTATAAAGTAGGTGATACACACGGTCTGTAATTATTTAATGCGAGTTTTCACGAAGAGTGATTAATAAATATCTAAGATGAGTAATGTTTATAATAATTCGTTGCAGAACAAACTTGTCACAAACTTTAATATATTATTGTGTGTTATATATTTGTGGGAGAAGTGAGCGCAAAGGCCTCCCATGTAAGGTATTGAAATAGTTAAATCTTCCGATGGTTAAGGACCATGACCAATACCTTCTATGTCCATGTTAGGTAAACGACACAGACAAAATAATAAGCACCTAAATAAAATTGAAAACAATTTATATTGGTTAAAGTTATTCCTATCTCCATCAATCTATTAACTTTTAAATGTAGGTGTTATAGGTGTAATTGTTGTTTCTTGGTTTTATTGATGCAAATATCTTCCTTCACTTCAAATGGAGATAGAACTTTGTTGAAATAGTTGCAAGAAAGTTTTATAAAATCAGATCAAAAATCCTTAAAACCCTTATGACAAACCTATCAGACGTTGTAATTCTCTGTGGCCAACGAATCAGAAGTCGTTACTTTACTATGAATGACAAATAAGATATCACTAACCAATTAAGAGAAGAGTCTTAGATTCTCAATTGCAATAACAATCCTTGTGACTTTATTTCAATTCTGTGCGGAATGGGCCTAGTGTGAATAATAAGAGAGCTTGTATATACCTTGGCAAATCTCTCGGAAAGAGAGGGCTAAAATGTGTCATTATAGTATATGTGTGTGTTATTGTAGTAATCTTATCAACATACAATACGGCATTGAGTATACAGTGACGCTCAATGATTACAGTTCTAGTCTTAGTCTTTGTTTTGGATTCACAATATGTGATACCTTAACAAGTATCGGTACCTGCAACGGACAATAATTGAATGTATACGGTGCCACATGGCATTACTTAACCAGCCAGGGTCACCGCTAGGAGACAATTGTGCATCTGGCCCTAAACGTATGTGGGTTTGAAAAGTTGTCAACTTCCAGTTTGCAGCGTGTACGACGCCTCCGTGCACGCCAACAAACCTCCCCACATCGTGATCGACGCTACTCGAGGGGGCGTGACGTCAGAGACGGTCAAGGCGTTCACCCTCACCGTCGCCCTGCCCACAGTAAGCACGTCTTTCGGCCAGGAGAAGGATATCAGGTACATACATAGATGAGCTTCTTGGACGATTATAGGTACGATTCGAAGAAGACAATGTACGATACATGATGACATTGACATTTCGGGATAAGGCTTTATTTACACATTTACATGAATGTAAATTATAATTTACTTGTCCTCTACTTACCCTCCATCTCACAACATCGTCAGGAAAAATATCATTGCCTATCTTTGACCTTTTCTGATGGTTTATCTTTTCGTAGAATGACATCCATAACAATTTAGAGAACAATTTCGGAGATATCACACTACCCTGACGTAGTCAACTGTTTATTCATACCAAATTGGTAATTTAGCACTGTGACTGCAAACAGCTCGTTCTTGTTACGTTTGTACTTTTGATTCTTGTTACGAGCATCTTGTCCACTTCTCCAGATATTTGCTTTTGGGGACAACATCGAAAGCCATTTTCCTGATCAAGATCACGAATATTTATTCTGCATGTTCCTACTTTTCCCTTAATTTTACGTGCGCAAACATGAGATCAATGCATGGTTGAGCGAGCGGCTGTGAGCCCATATTGTTCCTGGCTCTACTTGTAGCGTTCTTTAGTATTTTGTCACACTGGCTCAATAGAGCAAATTTACACTTCCTTCTCTTCACAGAGTTTCCACACATCTTTATGTCGCCTTTATTAGTTGGTGCTATAACTAGCTTTTACCAATCATCTGGTACCTTCTTATCCCTCAATGCTGCACTGATACTCTCCACATTAAATCTATGCCTGCATCATCACTCATCAGTTTTGGTTTACTGTCTCCCACTGAAAATCAGTTATACGACTGAGTGGGTAGACTTTAAATACGAATTTATTTATTTATTTTATTTATTTATTTACTGCCTTCACAATTTTCAATTTCATCATCCCCCGATGTTTCACCACTTTTCATGCTCTTTACTGCACCTTAGCCTACTTGTAATGACTCTAACTTAGGATAGTAAAGTAACAGAAGAAAGCATCTTCGAAAAGGAATAATGTAGAAGTGGAAGAAGGATGGATAATAATTGATCTGTCAGAAAAAAAGTAGGACAGTGTAGCAGTAAAATGCTTGAAAACATGAAAAAAATTACAAAACACAATTTATATTGAAACGGACAACGTACCAAAAAAAACAATAACTATACAAAACAAAAGTTATTCATGATTACGATGTGGAATTGATAATACAAAATATGAATTAATCAACACATTTGCAAAGTGCATGAGGAGCAAACCACTGAAAATCAGTTATATAACTGAGTGGATACTCTAAATACAATTTATTTATTATTTATTTATTTAAACATAAATGTAAAGCTCTATGCGTCTTGTTCTCAGACAATGGCGCAACCTGGACGAGGAGGAAGAGAAGTTCCTCATTCAGATCATGCCGCCAGGAGATCTCATTCCAGAGATCATCAGAAGCATCGTCAGCACGCAAAACATCACCAACGCAGGGATCTTGTTCGATGACTCTTTCGGTAAAATATTTCTACAAAAGTAATTATATATTATCAATACTATTCAAAATAAAGAAACAAGAGAAATGTGTGTGTGAAACGCTTACTTGAGATTCGTGAGCCTATCACAATTCAAATGTGCATTTAACTATGGTGTGCGGGTCGTGGTTTTGATCAAGCAGGACTGAGTCTGCTCGAGTATCGAGTCCAATTCGAGTACCGAATACTCGTTTTTTTAATGCATTATTGCTCGTGACTTTACTTACAATATGTAAAATATTAATTTATTTATTGCTATTCGCGATGTAGGCGCCAAAAAGCAAATACAGAATAATATATAATTGATGTAAAAATGCAATCTCTTTAAATTATAGAAAATTTTAATGATCAAGTACGAACACTATTAATGCTAGACAATGAAATACTGTTCAATATTATTGATATACAAGAGAATGTTGATATCTAGGGTATGTCTAGATTTATTATTTGTGACTAAAAAGTTCAAAATTACCAAAAATTATAGAAAGTATTTGGGCCTAGTTTTGCCTATAAAAAGACTTGGCCTAGCTATCAAGGCTAAAGGGTTGTAGCCTACCCGGCACCTCCACCAAAATATGTTTTTGTTTATATTCTAGTAACAAAAAATTCGACGCGGCTCGAAATTTCGGGTATACTCGCACACCCTTAGTTTTAACCTCACGTTAAAAAAGCTGTATTATACTTATTTGACGCTCTTTTAAGCTATCAGTCTAATTCTGTTAGTGAGTGTGTGAGTGTATGTGATTTATTATGTATGTTTTATATTCATGACATACTAGAAGTTTTTCTAAACACAAACATACAAAAGTGATGTTAATCAGTAAATGAAACGCATATAACACTAATAACAGACTTGGTCATAAATCTCATCCATAAATAAGTTATTTAAGTTGATTAAAGATTAGTACTAATGAAACATTTGAAGAAACAATCTTTGTAGCTTTGACCTGCATGTTCCTTCGTCGTTCGTGACGGGTGTTTATTACTCGTTGGGCATTTGCTACTACTGGTTTTCAGACATGTAACTGAAAGGATTACATTACATCTCATCATCACTCATATCATTCATCATATCATCTCATCATCATCATCATAAATTTATAGTTCTATCACATTACATTGCTCAACCAACAATTTACAGAAACAGTTGAAGTGTTGACCCGAATATACTAAGTGATTTACAATACATTGTACACTTTTTTAAAGCATATAAAACACCATACATATTGCACCTCACCATCACAGACACATTAAAACGGTCAAAACATTGGACAATTGTTGTTAACATAAAATCAATAACAATAATCTATAAGCAGGTACACACAATAATACTAAAACGTAAAATGCATACAATGTAATACATTCTTGCACCTCTCAAAATTGAAGCAATAATATAATATTCATACAAAACAAAATAGGTCTAAACGAACCGTTGTGTCAATCCTATTTGCTTACACCATACATCACGCAATCTCGCGTTTGTTAAAACGAATTAAAATATGTATACAGTTAGTATTTTTTTTCTATTTACGTCATCAGTTGTATTGTCGATGCCCAGTACATTTTTCAATCAAAATGTCTCTCCTCCACCATCATCATCATCATCATCATCATCATCATCATCATCATCATCATCATCATCATCATCATCATCATCATCATCTGATCTTGTTTGAAGATATTTTTGGTTCGGTTGGCAGTGATGGAACATAAGTACAAGTCGCTACTGCAGAATCTCGCCACGCGGCACGTTATTGTGGAAGTGGAAGGGAAGAGCGTCAAGCAACAACTTATGCGCCTGCGCGATCTCGACATATTCAACTTCTTTGTGCTGGGACGAAGTAGCACCATCAAAGCTGTCCTCGACAATGCCAACATCAATAAGTTCTTTGACCGAAAGTTTGCGTGGCATGCTATAACACAGGTAGGTACAGTACCTACCTCGTTGGTACCCACAAACTCCTCAGTGGTTCCAAACGTCGAACTCACGCACGAGTAAGTGTAAACACACGACGCGGCGAAATGACCCGTTTCACACATTTTTAAATATATCTCATATTATGCATATTGCAAGAATGCCGATTTTTTTCTCAGGATATATTCGTGATTTTCTTCTGACTGATTCAGACACAATTTTGAAAATCTATGACCGTAGGTCATGTACTATGTATGCTTTGTTGACAACTTTGCAAAGTTTTATAGTAGTAGTAGTAGTAGTAGTAGTAGTAGTAGTAGTAGTAGTAGTAGTAGTAGTAGTAGTAGTAGTAGTAGTAGTAGTAGTAGTAGTAGTAGTAGTAGTAGTAGTAGTAGTAGTAGTAGTAGTAGTAGTAGTAGTAGTAGTAGTAGTAGTAGTAGGTTTTATTTCCAATACAAATGTTACATTGTAGTTGACCCATCTAATCCTCTGTAGAGGATTATTACAATAGGGTATTTGGAAAAATGTTTAAATATACAGTTAAATAAATAAATAGATTACCATAGTAGGCTATATAAATAAACTAAGAATATGATACAATGAAAAAATAAAAAATACGATTCCAACAAACATTATACTCGGGGTCCCGTGCGGGAAATTTAAAGGGAAGTGGGGTTTAAACCCGGGGGAAGGGGGGCGTCCCGCACGGGACCCGCGGGGGAAGTTTAAGGGACGTCCCGTTTTGGGGAAAAGTCAGGGGACTCCGCAGGGGGAAACGCGAGGGAAGGTTACGGACGTCCCGTGTCTGGGAAAGTCACGGGCGTCCCGCCGGGGACCCGCGAGGGAAGGGTACGGGACCCCCCGTGTCTGGGGAAAAGTCAGGGGGACGTCCCGCACGGGATTCGCGAGGGAAGGTTGGGGACCCCCGCACGGGAAGCGCAAGGGAATGTTAAGGGAGTCCCGCTGGGGAAAGTCACGGGACGTCCCCCCGGGGGACCGCGAGGGAATTTTTAAGGGGACGTCCCTGTGTCGGGAAAGTCACGGGACGTCCCGATAGTTCCCGCGAGGAAGGGATTCGGAAAGATACGTAGGGAAACTGCAATCCCCCGTAAAAATTTAAACGATCCAGTTAGTCAACAAATTTACATTTGATGTGAAACAAAAGGCTATTGTCTTCAGCAATCCCCACCATAAAGATTTGTTGTGTACTTTATTGAAAAAACCGAAAAACCAATAAAATTGGTAATAAATTTTAAAATTTAGTTTTTTTTTTATTAATTAACAACAGCTGTATGCATCAAAAATTAAAAAAAAAAATTTTTTGTGGTACATTTGAAAATTCAAAAGCAATTTGTGAACTTTTTCTTTTTTATTTTTATTTACCGCCACGGAGCCAACATTCTTCTGCACACGCGAAATAACTTTAAATTGTTTAGCAGAAATTTAGATTGGCCTGTTTTCATTTCCCTGTAATACATTTTTGATGAGCGAAGCAAAGTTTCCCATTTCTACACGGGTAAAAAAAAACCCGGATGTTTTTTTTTTCTTTCCCTTTTTGTATTTTTGTGTGTTTTTTAACACGAAAAACCCCCATACTAAATGGCAATAGCGATAAAATTTTCTAAGGCCTTTAAAATTTATGAACTTAGAATGCAACGACCCAGCGCATTTAACGATATATTTCGATTTTTAAAAAAATTTTCGACAAAACCCTTAGCCTACATGCTTTATTCGTTGCAATGATTTTTTTCGCAGAACCTTAATTTTATGAGTTAATAATTGCGTGAAATTTGAGCGCAATCAAAAAAAAATTTCCATGAAAATCCAATTTTACGATTTTTTTGATTTAATAAATTTCTTTTCTTATACCACCTAAATGCTTTTTCCTATTTATTTAAGAATTAAAAATTTTTGTGAATTGTGCGTAAAGAAAAAAAATTTTTTTATAAAACAAATTTAAACTTTTTTTTTCGTTTTTCACCAAATTTTTTCGACTTATAACACCTACATGCTTTATTCGATTGTAAAGTAGTTGTAATTAAGTGCGCCCCTGATCCTCATATCGTCGTCGTTTAAAATTAAAACAATATTACCAAGGTGCTCCAAACCCCTAGCAATGGGAAAACGAAATCAATTTAAATCCATTGAATAACACATAGCAGCTCAATGCACGAATTTCGTCACCAATACACGGCTCCCTGAAAAAGGTTTGCTAAGCTGCCTAGTAATCAAAAAACACCATACTCCATGGTTTTACTTTTCACCAACTGAGACAAAAAAATAGAAGATCTCACATGATATCATTTTAATTTTTTGGTTGCATGTTCCCAAAAGAATTAGTACCTTTTTTTGTGGTCAAACCACATCGCCTCGGCAGCCTTACTTTATTTTTGGATACACCCCCCTCGGCATTTTTCAAAAATAGAACAAAAAAATCGAACATGCCTGCGCATAGAAAGCCTTATTACGTAACCCCCCTTTAAAATATACCGTACCCATTAGTATATATACTGAACATATTCCAAAACATCCAAAAATTTAAAAAGACATACGGATAGGCCCCAAAGCAAACACCCAAAAAACTATGATACTAGAGTAGATTTGCTGTTGAAACTATAGGGGGTTATTCCCATCCGCTCAAGCACCTCCGTGGCGTAACGGTTTGGGGGTTACAGATGGAGAGTCGCCCCCGCTGGACCGATTTGAGACACCAACTTGAAAATTTTTTAATTACTGCAATTAATACATGTTTGTTTCCCACCAAGGCAATAACTGGTGTCGAAAATAAGACAAAATAGCCATGTAACCGATATTATATAAAATTTTTATTTATTTTACGTTTACCTACATATTTAGACCTAATCGCGCTCAGATACTACGGGAAACTAGCGGGAAGATCGCGGACGCCGTAGGGGCCCGGTATCGGCCAGTAGGGCATTCTAGGCGGGACCCGTACGGGCGTCCCGCAAGGGTCCGCCGGGCAAGTGCGGGAAAAAGATGGGAAGATGCGGGAAACCTGCGGGGAAAGCCCAAAAATGTTTGTTGGGTTATATTACACTTAAATTTTGAATTAGAGATAAATAAATATTTTAAAATCCATAGGCCCCTAGTCACTAGTGCACTTGGTTGTAACCTGGACATATTGAATTTTTTTTTATTGCAGTAGGTATCTTTGAAGGCCTATATGTTTTTGTCTTCTAGGTATTCTTGAACTGAGTAATATGCTTTTTTTAGAAAAATTGATTTCAGCTTGTGTTTGAATGAGTTACATTGTTTATATTTTTTATTTCTTGTGGCAATTTGTTGTAAAGTTTTGAGTTTATGTATGATGAATTTAATTGTAGTGTTTTAGTTTTGAGGTATTGTGTGTGAATATGTTTATTTTGACGGGTGTTGTGAGAATGGATGTCGCTGTTGAGGGTATGTTCATTGGGTTGTTGTGTATGTACAAGATGGTTTGCATTATGTATAAGCTGTAGAATGTTAATATCTTATGTTTTATAAAGTGTTCTTTACAGTGAGGTTTTATGAAAGAGTCTTTTCTTTGTCTTAGACCCAGAATGATCCTGAGAGCTTTTTTTTTTGCAATGTGAAAATTGTTTTTGCATTTGGGGAACCACCCAGAATTCTACTCCATATCTGAGATGAGATTCAAAGTTTGCGGATATGCTATTTTAGCTGTTTTAATATTTGAAATGATTTTATAATCCTTAATGCATATATAGTAGAGTTTAATTTTTTAGACAATTTTTCACATTGTTTGTTCCAATTTAGATGTTCATCAATCGTTTTGCCAAGAAAATCTGCGAGATTAGTCTTTTTTATTTTTGTGTTTTTCTCAGCGTTGATAGTGAGGGTTTGTGGTTGGTTTGGTTTTTCTTCCTCTTGATGTTCTGGTTGCCAAACATGACAAATGTGGTTTTGTTATAATTTAGTATCAGATTGTTTACACTAAACCACTGGTTTGCCACAAACAGCTGTTTTTCCGATTGTGTTATAAGTGATTTTACACAGCTAGCTCTGATGGTGATGCTTGTGTCATCCGCAAAGAGCTGTGAGTTTTTTATAAGGTGAGCAAAATCATTAATGAATATAATAAAAAGAAGTGCCCTAGTATGGATCCTTGTGGCACTCCGCAGGTAATTTTTGTTGGTTTTGATAAGTATTTCTGTTCATTGTTATCTTCATCCATGGCAGTTAGCTCTACGTATTGTACACGATTTGTTAGATATGACACAATCATGTCTAGAGCTATACCTCTTATGCCGTAGAATTTGAGTTTATCTATAAGTATTTTGTGATCTATCAATCAAAGGCTTTTGATAGATCACAAATACTCCAAGTACAAGATCATTACATTTTTTCCCTCTATTATATTTTCTATAAATTTTGAATAGTTCCTAGGGTTGACCTGTTTTTCCTAAAACCCATTTTGTTTATCTGTTAGGAGGTTATTTTTTTCAACAAACAATGTTATTCTTTATGTATCAATGTTTCTAGGATTTTAGAGAAAGCTGGAAGGAGTGAAAATTGGTCGATAATTACCTATTTCATCTTTGTTGCCCTTTTTGTGGAGTGGTATAACTTTAGCTATCTTAAGCTTATCTGGGAAATTCCTTCGCTATACATTCGTTGTATATATGTGCAAGTGGGGTCACTATATGTTTACTGCATTTTTTTATTAATGAAGTAGGAATTCGTCAATCCCAGAGATTTCTTTGATTTAAGCTTTGAGATGATTTTTGTGATTTCTATGTGGTCTGTAGGCTGCATAAACATTGATTTGTAGTGTCTATGTTCATGGTTTGTAGGTACGCAAGGTAATCCTTTTCCTCATTTAGTTGGTTATTTGTTTGTATGAGTTTATTTGCTGCCGTGGCAAATTCATTGTTGAATAAGTTGGATATCTGTGTTTGATTTGTGACGATAGAGTTGTTAATTTTTAATGAAACTTTTTTTTTCATTGCTGTTTTAGATTATTTGTGTGCTTGTTTATTATTTGCCATATCATTTGAGTTTTTTCTTCATTTCTGCTACCTTCAATTTGTTTAGTGATATCTAGAGCCTTTGCTGCTTTTATTACTTTGTTGTAAATCTTTTTATATTTAATGTAGTGCATTTTAGTGATAGTGTTGTGAAAATATTTATTTATCCAGAATAGACACTTCAGTTTGCTCTAGAAGTTTTTATTCCTATCGTGAGCCACGGTTGTTTAATGAAGTTTGTATTATTTTAGTTATTTTTTTAGGAAAGCACGTATCAAATTTCTGTAGGAATATTTCCTCAAAACAATTATATTTCTCGTCTGGACTATTTGCAGTGTATACAGTGGTCCAGTTTGTTTCATCTAAAAGACTAATTAGATTGCTTATATTCTCTTCATTGAATTTCCTTCTGATAGTCGTTTTTTGTTTTTTATGTTGAAGGGGCAATTTATAGTTATTTGTTGGGCAAAATGGTCAGAGAGACAGTGGTTAGTTACCTTAGTTTGTGAAAGTAGTGGGTTTTGCATTAGTGGCAATGTTGTCAATATTTGACAATGAATTTAGGCGAGGATCAAGCCTTGTTGGTTCATTTATTGTAAATATAATGTTAAATGACAGCATAAGATTTATTAATTTTTCTCTGTTGGCCCTATGATTTCCTTTTTGAAAGTCAATATTAAAATCACCTAGCAAGTAAATTTCCTTCCCTTCTTTAGTAATTTTAGATAGGGTTTTTTCTAGTATTTCTAGGAAGGTGTTTATATTGCCCAATGGTGAACGATATACTGTTATTATAATCAAGTTATTTTTAGAAATGTTTTACGTCGGATGCATCTTGCCGAGCGAATAGCTATGTGCCAACTGCCAAATGTGTCCCATTCCCTCTGAAGTAGAATTCTATACGTTTAGCGCAGTGCCACGGAAACAATAATATTCCAATATCCTCAGCAAAATGTTCTTTTCTATATACTGTCAAATGTTTTTGAGAAATCCTAAAATCTTCCTGGATGTATTTTGTTTTGTTTAGTAGTAATAGCATGCATTTTCCCATTCGTTTACACAAAATCTTGTACAACTGTGTGATTCCCCCCAGGACAACGACCCGCTAAAGTGCAGCTGCTCCAACGCCACAGTCTTGTACGTCACTCCCGAGCCGGACAGAATGAGCAAGGGTCGCTTACAGATGCTCAAGTCGACCTACGGACTCACGGCCGTACCCGAAGTCGCAGCTGCCTTCTATTTCGATGTGATCTTGCTCACTCTGTTAGGGATCAGGTAAGCCAAAATCCACAAGTCATCGCCGCTTGGCTTTTTATTTGTTTCTTTGTTTTTTTCGCATATGTATTTCATTACCCTACCTCATCGTAAAATTGATCAGATATACGATGAAACAAGTACTAGTGAGCATCAGTTGTTTGTCATGATGAAGCAAGAAAGAGGTATCGACAAAGATCACTCCATTCCATGTGTAAATCTTCGGTATCGCTATCGCTCACATGCTTCGTTAACATTGTTAACAACGTTAACAATCTGTATACACAGACTACCATTTCAGTTGAAAACGTCGGTAGCTACACACTTAGAAATATCTTTCGATTAAATAATAAGAAGAAAGGGCTAATAATCGAGCCTTTAAGCACTCCACATACAAAAACCACATACCCTAACTAAGGCCCGGTATTTCAATCTCCAGTTAATGTGGCTACTAACTACTTGGCAGTTAAATTTAACAACCACTTATAACTGCCAGTTAACATTTTTGTGTATTTCAATTACATTTTACTTGGCAGTCAGCTACTGAGGACCTCCCCCGAGCTGTGATTGGTTCAAGTGCTTCAGATCCTATTTTACAGCCGGGTAAATGTGTGGTTTTGAACAGGGTCCACTAGATACTTATGCTGTTAGGTATCTAGTGGACCCTGGTTTTGAATAGAATTGCCATTACAAGCTGTGAAACGAATATAGGTTATGTTTACCGTGTTTACTTTTCGTCTCGTGACAGTTATCAAGGTCTAGGCTAGGCTACTCCCAAATTACCAATTATTATTAATTACAATGGACAAAGAATCGAAAAGACATCAAGAGTGTTTTTTTTCATCCATAAAATTTTCATACAAATCAACTCTTGGAAGAATGAAGTTATTTAGAAAAATAGCCTGCTGTAAAAAAAACGTATCTAAACATGTTATGAAGTTTAGACCCTAGAATCAGATCTAAACAGTGAGGTAGGTAGGCCTAGAGTAGGTAAATAAGAAACCCTGGCAAAGCTTGAAATCTAATTAATTTTACTGTACCTTTGACTGTAGGCTACCCTAGCAAGCCTTATGTGGCATTAGGGCCTAGGCCAAGCTACAAAGTAGGACTGGGGCCTACGCCTAGACCTTATTACTTAATATACTACTTGGACCCAGGGCTAGGCCTTTAGCTACGTGTGAAACTATAGTATAGTCTAGGCCTAGATGTTGGCCTAGGCCTAGGGGATAGACCTAGTAGGCCCAACTGGGACTGGGGCCTAGGCCTCATGTGGGACTAGGAAATAGGTTTATGTCAAGTCTAGGTCAATTAATGGGCATGTATGTAGGCCTAGGCCTACCTAGTGATTGAAGCCTGTCTGTTGTTGTCAGAAGGTTACAAGGTACTATTATACACTTCGTTGGGCCACTGTGTTATGATATGCAAAACCCATACAAAAATCTGTCATCCCAATAGGTAAAATTATCGATTCGTTGGCGAGATCCATTACGCCTTCTTGGCCGTTCAATAAAGTTAATAAAATTTACAGTCTTCTTCTTCATCAGGAAATTTAAAAAGCCTCAACTACATCAACTGAACCAACATAACCTTAAACTCTACCAGCCGCCATCTTTATACACACATTTATCTGTCAGTTAAAGTTTAACCAGCACCTCATCTACCAGTTAGTTTACTTGCCAGTTAGGACCCATTTAACTTCCAGATAAGCTAACTGGCAGTGGAAATACACCTAATCCGACTTAACTGGCACATAAATTTACTTGCCACTTTAACTGGACATTGAAATACCGGGCCTAAGTGTCCTAAATAACATTGACTAATGAACAATTCAGTTAACCTTCGTCGAAATTTCTGTTAAACGGCTTTGTGTGTTCAAAAGACATTTTGTCTACTTAAAAATGGCATCCCTCATTGCCTCATTGGTCTTCATTTAAATAAACGATGTTACGGTTTGGGCTATTAGCAATTTTATGGTTTGGGCTCTTTGTTTGTTTATGAGTTTTTACTCTTTAGCAAGTTTATAAGTTCAAAACGTTGTTTGCACAAGACAATTTACTATAAAGCAATCATGGTTTTTTGCATCTAGCGGTTAAGATGTGAAACGTAAAGAACGACTTATCATGTTGGTTGCAGGGCAATGAAAGACAGCGGATCCTGGCCCAAGGACATGGCGTACGTCACGTGCGAGAAGTACTCCGAGTTAAATCAAATCATCAGAATTAACTTCGATTTGAGGAAATCAATTAAGGAGGTAATCAATTATAATAATGATTATTGCTACTTCTATCTATGTGCACTGTTCATGTTATACTTACAAGATATTTATAAAATACTTGCCTCAGTTTTGTCCCAAACAAACCATTATTATCAATCCAAGCTTCTCCGTGTCGAATTCTCGTACAAATTACTTTGGAAAACCTTATTATTTAGGAAAAATAATTTATTTAGTGGAATAAGTTTTTATATAGATATAGTAATTAATATGTGAAATTGTATATCGCACTACAGAAGTTATAAATTATAAGTATCAATCTTCAGTTTTATCTCAATACCTCCCACCATATTAATTTTTATCTTTGATAATTTTATTGTTATACACGTGAATAATTATATATATATAAAAACTTAGACCACGTAAAATAGATGCCCCATTACACACACGCCTTGTGTGGAGGAGAATCTCTGAAATATATATATATGGATTGTTGTAGGTTTTCGCGGCCCGTTGTATGTACAATACTAGGTTCTTGGGTTAAACCGCGTCGAAATGATGAACAAGTGCAGAGACTGGGCGTCCACCGACGTTTCGTCTGATCTACGTCAGACATCATCAGGGTGACTATGACTTCACGAAGGTTAAAGTCACAGTGGCTGGCACGCGCGCGACCGCCTCCTTATATACCTGAGAAGGTGCGGGGCGGCGAGGATATGTTAAAAATTTGGTGCTGGGCGTCGAGGTCAAATCTAAAACCATGATCTCGTCCTTACTCTATTGTAGTGAAACCTTTTTCTACGGCTTCTTGTCATTGGCCCTACTGGGGTTTCTTGTGAATTGTTGGATTTAGCATCTACATCGTTTGGAACAGTAACTGTTGAGTGTTCCTCAACTGCCAGGCTTATCACCGTAGGGTTCTGATGTTGCACCTCTTTTGTCTGATTATATCTATTTGCTACTTGACGAGGCATCAGAATTGGCTTCCAGGCACGAAAAAGACTTTGGCTATCGTCTCTCTTGTTTAGATTGTGAGGCCGTTTTTCAATCTCTACAGATTCCCTGATGATACGGGTCTGGAGTCGCTGAACCGGGCAAATAGTTAGTGTTCTCGAAATCTATAACATGAGAGAGAGATTTCGCATGTTGTGCCAAGGCCGAATTCTTGTCTCCTGCTTTTACAGCATTGGAATGTTCTTTTATCCTAACGACGATGCGTCTACCTGTTTGGCCTATACATGTTTGGTCACAGTCACCACATGGCACCTCGTAAACCCCCTTTCCCTCCAGATGGATTGAGTCCTTAGCATTTCTCAGGTAGGATCCTACTTTTCTATCAGTGAAGAAAATAGTCTCAATGTTTTGGTGATTGAGGATTCTTCCTATGATATCGGTTGTGCCCTTGACATATGGGAGGAATGCTAGACCGTGGTTTTTCTTTCTCAGTTAAAAAAAATTACTGCACCACTTTACATAAACATTCCTAATACTATTTGCACACATGACAGTTGTGTGTCGGTCAAAACAATCAATATCATTCTTGTACAAGATAACATAACAAAAACTTGTAGAAATACAGCCAAACCTTACACACTCAAAAGGAATGAGATCTAAAAAAAGGGCCAAGCTCATCTACCCTTCCACATTTGCGCATTCTTAATTCATAAACGTACAGTGTCCCATAACAGCATCCTCGAAAAGCTTGGCAAAATAGAATTTGCGATTATTAATTTAACGTAGTAGTTTATCCAAGTTCTTTTTTTGTAATTTATTTAAACGTAAACATGCAAATTCTATTTTGCCAAGCTTTTCGAGGATGCTGTTATGGGACACTGTACGTTTATGAATTAAGAATGCGCAAATGTGGAAGGGTAGATGAGCTTGGCCCTTTTTTTAGATCTCATTCCTTTTGAGTGTGTAAGGTTTGGCTGTATTTCTACAAGTTTTTGTTATGTGTGTGATCTTATTACTTTTTCAAGTTCCATTACAAAATTATTTGTTAAAATATAATATTTTTATCAAAGTTGATTTAATTTTTATGGTATTAGCAATAACAATAGGATGTAAAATATCTAGGCCCGGATTCATGTACATCCTGGGTATAGGTGGTATAACCATGGTATAACGACGGTATAAGGACTGGTTAAGTCTAGGCAACTCACATCCTATTAAAACTTTCCCATGTAACAACAAACGCACAACTAATGTAATTTTACCAATGACGTAATATAAGCTTTGCGTAGCAAAGCGCTAGACGCTCAGTCTCCTATCCTTCCAACCGAGCGCTAGCATGGACGTTAGAAAGCCATCATGATCAGGGAAAAATCATTTCACTGCAACATAGATACTTCATCTAATTGAATGAACTAAGATGCAGTGGATTATTTGATCGACACGGGATAAGAAAATACGTAAACAGATGGCGGACATTTTAAATTTTGCGTCTATGTGTAAAACGAGAAAAGTTGTCATAACTCTCATAAAACAAATCAGAAACCGTCCCGGGCCTAGGCCCAGATGTAGAAAATTATTTAAAATACAACTGTGTAGGCCTAAAGTTCCATTAGGCTATAGGACTACATTCAATTAATGCTAACATAACACGTTTGACAAGCCCTAGGCCTCTCCTAGGCAACCCTAGACCTGCACGACCTAGTTCAGACACACATCCCGCACAAATAACTAGTTTTAATTACTAAAAGCCTAATGCAGATAAACAATAGTATAATAGTCCACAAACTTGAATTGCTTTATTCGGAAATTGGAGTAACTGAGACATTTGCGGAAGAAAAACTGTTTTTCTTCAATAATACCGAGAAATCGCCATCTTGTGGTTTTGGTTTTACACCGCTTGTTAACACAAAGGCTGCTAAATTTAAAGGTACGATACATTTAGACGGCGGTGGGTTTTTCCCTGATCATGATGGCTCCAACATCCACGCTCCCCACGGCCCTACTGTGTGTCTAGCGCTTAGCTTATATTACGTCATTGAATTTTACACCTATTTCACTGCACCCACACGAGGGAAGCGATATATCTAGACGGCCTTGACCCACAGCCATGTAAATCATCAGATAATCAGAAGAATATTGAAAATTTTCACCATCTTTTGTTTTACATTTTTATTAAAAGTGACAGGAGATTGCGTGAGTTTATTAAAAGTAAAGAAAAAGCTTATTATTGCCGTAAATTTTGGAATAGCCTAGGACTATCATACCATTGTTTATCTGCATTAGGCTTGTAGTAATCAAAACTAGTTATTTGTGCGGGAAGTGTCAAAACAAGGTTGTGCTGGCCTAGGGTTGGCTAAGAAAGGCCTAGGGCTTGTCAAACATGTAGTGTAAGTATTTATTTATCTAGTCCTATAGCCTAATGGAACTTTAGACCTACACTGTTGTATTATAAATAATTTTCTACATCTGGGCCTAGGCCAGGGACGGTTTCTGATTTGTTTTATGAGAGTATAATGACACCTTTTCTCGTTCCACACAAAGAAGAAAAATTTTAAATGTCCGCCATTTGTTTACGTATCGCACTTTCCCGCCTAACTCTGCTTATACCGTCAACAAGTGTCAAGTAACTATGGTTACTTGTTGATTATATGCCAAGTGTTTAAGGCTTATTTTAAAACCTTTATTTGGAAGCCTTCCAACAAACTTTTTCAACTTTTTTTTTTCAAAAGAGACTATATTTCTATAACCTTAATGTCCATGTAAAATATGAACATTGTAGCCCCACCCGTCTGGTCAGAATCGCGGGCCGACGTATTAGATGTTAGCAGTAGCAGTAGTAGCAGTAGTAGCAGTAGCTAACATCCTTAAGTGATTTTGAGCATGTTTCAAGCCATTTTTTCACCAAGAAGGAATAATCGTACCCCAATAAAATTTGGCATGTGTTGTCAGGTACCTAAATCCCTCGATTGTGATAGTTTCAAGTTCACATCACGTTACATGACGGCTGGGTAACACCTCGAATCACCCCAACTCTGCTTGGTGTATAAGGTGCTTGAGTGTGTAGCGCACCGCGGCTTGGCTGCGGCGCCCTAACGGGCACCTAGATAATCAAATGTTACCTTTCTCCAGGTGACCCAACCGACCTCGTACGGTCCGATAGTGGTCTCCACCAACGGCCACAGTTTCATGGAGTTCAACATGAGACTGGACAAGGTGAACGTTATCAACAGTCGGGCCATCAGCTCGGACGACGTCGGCTCTTGGAAGGCGAGTCTCGAGGGAGCCATCAAAGTCAAGGAGGGCCAGGGGATGGCAAACATGTCGGCCACTGTCGTCTACAGGATCGTCACAGTCATTGTGAGTGCAACAACATAACACTCTTAGAACACTCTTTACATTTTCCATGTATAATCGCTCTAACTAATAAAGATAAATTCCAGGAGTGTTTAGATTAAATTATTATTAGTGAAATCACCTTTAAAACTTACAAATCTATCGATGGTTGTTTCGGTGCCCTGTACAGGTTGTCTAATTTTAGAATATTTGATTTCAAACGTGTCTTTGTGGAAGTGCATTACCAACTCAATGCGCCGAAATTAATGTTTTAATAACATAAAAGAAACCTATAGCAACAGCTTACAACTAACATTAAAAGACCATGAACTATAGCCAACCCATATTTTCGAATATTTGCAGTAAAAGTTTATTTTCACGCAATGGCGTACACTTCCTCTCCTCACACACAAACTCATATGTAAAATACACTGATAAACACGTACAGCACGCCCATTTAATTTACATTTTCATATAACCGTGGTCCTATTAATGTAATATCATATGTTTTTTTAACCCGTTGATTTGTTTGTGATATTGTGATTGAGAACCTAAAAATAATATTGTCAAACAGTCACGCCTGGCTAGCCTTCAACGAAGATGTTAGACCAAGTAACGGAGTATAGTGCGCTACTGCTACCCCAACCCGATTTAATACAAGATACTATATAATGGTTCTATAATAGACGTGCGGTCAAATTCAACTAGGTAAAATCAAGTATGGGCCGCTGCCCACTTTTACATCGTAGGTACCATAGTATTGACGAATGTCTGGTACGATGTGATTAGTAGTAGATAATAATTCAACTAAATCGTTTCTATCCCGAAAACTAATACAACATATTAGTACTTACAGTTTGAATTGTATAAAAGTATAAAACCTTCTCCTAGGATGACAAAGTTTCGATATTGTTGCTCATTCACAGCAAAAACCGTTCGTGAGCGTGGCCGGCTATGATGAGAAGGGCAACCCTCGATACAAGGGCTACTGTATCGACCTCATCGAGGAGATCCGTAACCTGACAGGGTTCGAGTACGAGATATACGAGGCGCCCGACAAGCAGTTCGGCTCCATGGACGACAACGGCCAGTGGAACGGACTCATCAAGGAACTCATGGACAAGGTACTTGTGAGAATAGGAGGATGTTTTATGATGGGTACGAGGCGCCCGACAAGCATTTCGGCTTCATGGACGATAACTTGGTTGAACGGGATTTGTGAAAACACCCCGTGTGTCTGCATGGAAAACAACTTTCGTTAAACATATCAAACTGTGGCGAATAGGTGATGAGATTCGCATCCGGTGATGACACTGCAATGATAGCTTTGAAGTTTGTTACATGTTTTGCAGAACACCAGCATACAAGAATGCCCTTTAGGTAATGACGGTTTGATATTTTGTAAACGCAGTTGAGTGATGTTTTATTTATTCGACATCCTGTTGTAGGTAGGTGTAGTGTAGGTCTGAAAATGCTTTCACACTCAGCATGATTGTTACAATTAAATCAATATGATTATAAAATAACAGGCGAAGAAACGTAATGGTTCGTTGTAAGCCTATCTCCAGAGAGTGACTGGAAACATTTTATTTGTGCGTTTCAGCAAAGAAAATGTAGCTTTCATATAACTTGTTGTCTTGTTGTCCGTGTGTCGCTTTCTGAACGAAATTTGATGATGATGATGATTCTGACGTTTCAGAAAGCCGACATCGCTGTCGGATCTCTGTCGGTGATGGCTGAGCGAGAGAACGTGGTGGACTTCACTGTGCCCTACTACGACCTCGTTGGCATCACGGTCATGATGAAGAAACCCAAGACTCCGACCTCCCTCTTCAAGTTTCTCACAGTCCTGGAGAACGATGTCTGGCTCTGCATCCTGGCAGCGTACTTTTTCACAAGGTCACTCGATGGACATTATCTTATGATTGGCGCAAAACATGTCACTGATTTATTCTGATTTTCTAATGAGAACTTTCCTTAAAATACAAGCCATCGCTGACAATTTTTAGTATATGGAATGTGAAAGTATTTACTTTAACAAATCAGACCTACGCTGGATCCTCAGTTGTTTCCTTCTTGCAACAATTATAATGTTGTTAGTTGCCAAATAGTATTTGATAAAGAGAATTTGCCGCCCTTTTTTCCAAAAACTTTTTACTTAGC
>JAMZAV010005462.1:0-42807 GCA_024449915.1 Sweltsa coloradensis | reverse complement strand
ATTTATGTGATTTCCAAAGTTGGATTCTCAAAAATTTTGGACAAAGGAAAACTCACTTTAGGGGTGGCAAACCTCAATTTTGAACTCACTTTTCAAAAGGTTAACACATTGGCTGCCAGGCAAGATTTTAGGGGAAACCACCCCTGTGCCAAGCATTTCACTGATTTCACCAGTTTTTGTTCCCTTATGCTAAAACTGACATAAATTCTCAGCTAATTACGATAATGAGATGATTTTTTCAACATAGGGTAGGCCTACACTTTTAGAATAGTAGCAGAAGGCCTAGGCCCTAGCCCTAGGTGCAAATCCATTGACAGTTTGGAGGTAATCACCACCACCGCCCACATACTTCTATTTCCCTGTCACTGTCATCACTTTCACGGTTACTCTCAAATTTACTTTCCCCAGTTAGGCCTACTTCATTGTCACTTTGGTCTGAATCATAACTGAAATTAAATTCACTTGCCGCGTCGTCATCGGCGAATATTTGCTCCAATAATTCGATAAAAGCAAGATTTTTAGATTTTAGCTTCCTCAAGTCCGCCATCTTTATCATCAACAACAAACAAACAGCTGTAATTATTGTCGTTTCTAGGCTTACGAGATAATTTTGCGATCTTTTTTCCACATGCTGCTACCTATCGGTAGCTTGTGTAAGCTCTTGACAAGTTTGAGTGTAGTGGTGCGCCATCTAGCAGATTTATTAGTAAATAAGTTACCGACCGCGCAAAATCGTCTATAGACGTGATTGGCACGGCGCGGGAGAATTTGAAACACGTCTATAGACGTGTTTGGCATAGAATGTGTTAAAAGTCAAAGAAATTTAAAAAATCGGAAAAAAATCGTAAAATTGCGATTTTTATGAAAAATAATTTTTTAATTGCGCTCAAATTACACACGAATATATTAATTCATAAAATAAAGGTTCTGTGAAAAAATCATTACAATCGGATAAAGCATATAGGTAATATAAGTCGAAGAATTAATTTTTAATAAAAAAAATCGTAAAATTGCGATTTTCACAAGAAATAATTTTTCGATTGCGCTCAAAAACGTGGCAGTTCTAAGTTCAGAGATTTCAAAGGCCTCCACAAAATTTCATCACAATTGGAGTATAGGTTTAGCCGGAATTGTGTGGACAAACACACAAAAATACAAAAAAAAAAGGGGGAAAAAAACATTCCGGATTTTCCAGTGTAGTAGAATGGAATCTTCGCTTTGCTCGCTACGCTCATTCATCAATTAAGCAATTTATTTCTGAGCTCTTAGCGACGAAAAACTGATATAATATATATATAAAACTGATAACCGTTGGTGGCCCAGCTAGACTCTCATATACGGGACACCTACCACTTCTTAGAAAAGCTAAGAGCCCTGGACACTCCGTTGCCCGCCGACACTATCATGGTCACTATCGATGTTAGTTCACTTTACACCAACATCCAACAGGCCAGGGTCTCTCAGCCATGGAACATTTTCTAAGCACCCGTCCCAAGAACACCAAACCTGACACACAGTTCGTAGTAGAACTGGCCCGCATGGTACTCACGATGAACAACTTCCGATTCAGGGACGAGCACTATCTCCAAACCAAAGGTACAGCGATGGGAACCCGCATGGCCCCTTCCTACGCCAACCTCTACATGGGTAAACTGGAGACTAACTTCCAGTCCCGACAACAACGAAAACCGTTGTGTTGGCTGAGGTTCATCGACGACATATTCACCCTGTGGACCCATGGGGAGGAAAGCCTACTACAGTACCTGGAGGAACTCAACTCATCATATGCAGTCAAGTTCACGTGGGAGATGTCACGCATCCGGATCAACTTCCTAGACGTTGACATCTCTATCGAAGAGGGCCAGCTTCGCACCAGCGTACACTTCAAACCCACCAACAGCATGCAGTACCTACACTTCAAGAGCTGCCACCCGAAGTATACCAAACGGTCCCTGCCCCACTCGTTGGCTACCCGAGGCAAACGCATCTGCTCAAACGAAGAAGACCTCGCCACACTATTGCCAACGCATTGTGAATGCTTTGTTACTCGAGGTTATCCGAAAGAACAAGTAGAACAACAAGTGTACCGCCCCACCACAGACAAACCTATCAAGCCTACAACTACCCAAGGAGACACAATACCCTTGGTGACACAGTGGCACCCTGGCCTACACATCCTCAACGGGATCCTCAAGAGAGGTAGCCACCTCCTTGCATCCTCTGCTACCACGCAACACCTGGCCAACAACATCCCCAGAGTATTCTTCAGACGTCCACCAAACCTGAGCAACATGTTAGTGAAACATGACTTACAGAGGAGACAAAAAGAGGACACCCTACCCAGAGGATCCTACCCCTGCCAGAGCAATCGCTGCCACACCTGCCCGAAAAACCTCCCAGCCAAGACCTTCACGGCCAGAGCCACGGAGATGACATATCCGATAAAGCACCACAACACCTGCACCACCAAAACCTCATATACCAACTGAGATGTCAGCACTGCCCTGCGGAGTATATAGGCCTAACCACTAACACTCTGAGGCAAAGAATGAATGGGCACAGGCACGACACAGTGAGGGCCAATGACAAACCAGTGGCACTACACGCAGCCACTCATAACCTTAGCTTTAATGACTGCTTCAACGCCAGCATCATAAAAGCATTACCACATAACTGCAGTGAAGGAGAGCTCAGGAAATGGGAACTGGCACACCAAATGGTCACCAGCTCCCGTGAGCCTCCCAACCTAAACCTACGCTAAACCTTGGAGTCTAGAGGGGAAACAGAGAACTACCTTACCTGGCTGACCTTCCCTAGTTCCCCTCTCCACTGCCAACAGCGCCTCTTGTACATATTTGTAAATAGTAGCCATTTATTTAGTTAGTAACTCTCTCAACTCCGACGGGTGAACAAGGCTGTGCAAGCCGAAACGTTTCGTCGTAATGTAACTTGTAATTTGTGTATATATTTGTGTGATCTTCAACTCTACACAGCCGCCGAACTTTTTCAAGGTAAGCTGTTGGCTCCCAGCCTCTATCAATCTTTCCCAACCAACACTGATATATTATTACGAATTTTAGTTCCATCCAATCAGAAAAATACTCTATACACATTCCCATGTTATTTTCATGCTTAATTTTAACCTTTTGTTTCCTATTAGTCAAGTAAGATTCAAACCATTTTAATGTAAGTCCTCTTATTCCATAGAATTCGAGTTTGTTGAGAGGATCTTGTGGTCAACACAATCAAAGGCTTTGCTCAAGTCGCAAAAAAGTCCAATGACATAATTGCCATTGTCAAGGTTTTGTAGTACATGTTTTTCAAATTCTGTTAGTGCCGTTATTGTTGACTCGTTTTTTTGGTACCCATGTTGAGAGCTAGCTATTACTTCATTTTTATCAAGAAAATTGATCAATCTGTTATTAACCACTGTTTCAAATATTTTTGAGAAAATGAGTAGGAGTGACACTGGTCTATAATTACTTATTTCTTTTACATCTTTTTTTTGTTTGTAGTGGAATCACTAGTCATACACCCCCCCCCCCCCCGTCCTATATATTTAGAACTTGGATTTGTAGTCGAAGACCAAACACAATATCCCCTCCCCCCCCCCCCCAAAAAAAAAAAAAAAACGGTTCCCATAGAGTATTTATAATTACAATTTTGCATGGTTTTCAAAATGTTTGTTACGTGAGTGTGCTATGAAAATGCAAAGTAATATGTTGGTTCATAATTACCTCCCGTTGATCTGCAGTGATAGGATGTGAAGGACACGATTGAGATGTTATGGGCTTGAGGACATATGAAATGAATGCGGTAAGATAGGATGCCTAAGAAAATTATAAAATTAGGATTGAAGATGGAAGAAGACGACGGGATAGGCCAAGGAACCAAGGAAGAGATGGAAGGATAACATAGCAGGAGACTTGGAAGCGAGAGGAGAGAGCTGGGAAGATGTGGAAGAGATACGATTGAGGGAGGAAACATGGGCGCCACCGGGATTTTTCCGGGGGGGGGACATGAAACAACTTTCTTATTCTGGAGTACAATGAGCCCCGCAAGGTGTTTAAAAAAATCAATAGGCCTACTTTATAACTGATGAATGTGTGCTTGTTAAAATATTTATGAAAAACTTGAATTCAAATAAATTTATCCTGGTGTAGGCCCTATGAAGGATACGTGAGCAAACAGAATACCCCCAAATAGCCCCGCAGGGCGTATTTTTTTAAATCACCACTTTTTATCAGATTTTGAGTTGTTAAAATAAGTTATATGAATAAATAAAAATGAAATATTTATCCTGGTGTAAAAAATTATAATTTTCCCTGAAATCCACGGACGGGCAAGTGCCCCCCTTGCCCCTCCCCCTTCCTCACGCCAATGGGAGGATAGAAAAATGTGGAAAAGTTTGGTTGTCCAACCCAAGCTGACCCTGCCAGAAGCAGGAAACGGCAATGGATAATAATGATGATAATCTGCAGTAATGAATGCATTTTTTCTACTTTAGGTTCCACAAAGTATAGGCTATACTAACAACAATAAAGGCCCATTCACAATCAATTAGCGCACAGGAATTAGCGCATGAAAATTACGAAAATTAAAATGGTCGTTCACAATGAAATTATGAAAATTATACAATGCATTTTACTTGCATTTCCCGCTTAAATTGGATATCTGTTTGATTGTTGAATAACATATTATTTATATTAATATATTTCAAAATGGACAATATAGACGAGATTTTGGGCTACTTAGCACTTGTGATTGGTTACACTTGGTATTGGGGTAGGCCTATTGTGCGCATGCGCGAACTTAGGAAAATTACTCAAATTAACGAAAAGTTTAAGTTGGTTCAACTTTCACGCCACGCACGCTTGGCGGTAATTGGATGTGAACAGTCTTATGGGAATTCAATATGGCCAACTTATTAATTTCTATAATTTACGTGCGCTAAGTGGTTGTGAATGGGCCTTAATACATTCACTCTTGCAATATTATCGCTTCCTCTTACCACTATGACTGGGACGTTCTGAGGTGAGGGAAATATTATTTGGATGGAAGATTACAAAATGAGACTACTATCTCACATTTGTATACTTGCAATAGTTGTTGATTACAGGATTTGTGTGGTGTGTGGGTGGGGGGGGGGGGGAATTTGGTAGCGTTCTTTGGTCTGACGAAATGAAGGCCTATAATATTGTCGTCTGCATATCTTGGTATTTTGCTACAAATGCGTTTTATATATAGTTTGGAATGCTCCTAGGAAACCGCCAAAGTCGTTTCTAGACGAGGGATAGAGCCATGTTCCATTCTGAATTTGACTTAATTAATGTTTAAAATTTATGCAATATGGAATTTCCCATAACTCTCAAACCACAATTAAATTTAATCTTATATATTATTCATAAAACACAATTATAGAACATCTTTTGAAATGTATGCAATACTATGGACAACATAAACATAGCCAGTACAAAATACGAGTAAAAATTGCAAGGTCCACTCAATCTCCCAGCGGAATTTTGGGGAACCTTGAGCGTGAAAATTTGTTATACCTTGGTCACTGAATGCATGCATTCACTGCTTGACAAACATGATTCGATAAAAAATATTTGTTCAATAAAAAAGCCCAAAGCCAAATCATGCTACATAATAAACATAATTAAAACTAATAATAAAATGTCAAATTTTGTAACTCAACTAAAACATGAAGCGATAATGCGACTCGAGTTATTTTGTTCGGTAGCTCATGTATGGGCATTTGAGTCAATAATAGACTTGGACTTGGAGGCTCTACTCTTGTACTCCACATAACCCCTTAGGTCTTACATCACACATCACTACTAGGAAGTCGTGGATTGCAAAATGTACATTATACTTTGAAGAGTATTCTACTTCTAACTTCAGTAGTTTAGTTATGAGCTTAGACAATCTAATGAGAAAAATAAATATATATACAGGTTAGTATTATTCAACACAAGCGTCGTTGCGTGCTTTTGTGTCAGACTTACTATTTATTTAGCATGAAGATGAACCCTTACCGCCGGTATGTAATATTACGGTATTACCATTCTAGTGTTTATCAAAAGTACTCCAGTTTTACCATACTTATTGTTCCCGATATGTTTTAGGAGCAAATATAAATAACAAATAAAAATGTATAAATAGCATAATGTAGGTTGAATAGATCGGATTCAAATGTATCCAATAACAAAGCCCCTGAAGCACATTGAGGATTGTTACTTTTATAATGCATTATGAATTTTAGACTCATGAGTCATGACTATCGATTTTATTGGATGAGCGAAGCGAAAACTTCAATTTCACTGACCCCCTAAAAAATGAGCGAGTGTTTTTTTGTTTGTTTTTTTGTTTTTTTTGTCTGTTTGTTCGCTCTCTACCGGGCAAACGGCATATGCGATCTTGATGAAAATTGGAGGGGACCTGCGAAATCTCTGAGCTTAGTCGTGCCACGTGTTTGGGTATAATCGGAGAAATATTTCTCATGAATATAGTACTTTTACGATTTTTAATGCGATATTTTTGTGATATTTGGGCCGATTCTGACTAAACGGGTGGGGCTACAACGTTTATTTTTTTATGGACATTAAGGTAATGGTGATGTATTGCCTTTTGAAAGAAAAAGTTGAAAAAGTCAGCCAGAATCCGTAGAATAAAGGTTTCAATATGAGTTTTTTTAGGTATATAATAACACTTGACAAGTAACAATAGAAACTTGACAACAATCACCTACAATGCGTTCAAAAAGCACTTGCAAAAGCAAAGAGATCCCACGCAAACAAAAAACTTTAAAAAAAGCTCATCCATCAACGCGACTAAAAAAAGCGTTCGCGAAGCGGCCTAGTGATTCGGAAGGCCACATCAGTTCACATCTCCTTTGAAACTTATCTCGTCTAGTTTCACATCCAGTTTATTGAGCTCCGTGTTTCAATGAATGGATGGAATTTCAAGATAGTCGACCACTTGTTTGCCCGAGGCTTCGAAGTTCGACTGTTGTCTATTGTCGCGTAGAAGGGTAGGGTAGGGTAGGGGGGCTAGCGGAACACATTTCTTTGTCCAGCCTCCTTTCTGACGAGAGTATGACGTTCATCTATCCTTCACCAGAGAACAGCACTATCAGAATAATTTATTTCACGTACTAATTTGTAAATAATTACATTAATATTAAAGATAACATTCTGAAATTTTAAATACTTGTTATTAAGGCTATTAGACCGTGTTTTTCTATTTTCCAAAATATGCTACCAAGTCAAAACATAGTTAATGACTTTGAAACCTGGCTATTTTAGAAAATCAAAAATATTTTTTTCAAATTTTTCTGATCCGGTAGGGCCATAATATAGCCATCTAAAAATAATTTCAAACTTCAATTCGCCAAGGCACATCATTCAACGTAGGGTGTTGTGTTTTTGTGACATTAATTTTCAAGAGTTTGATTCGTGCCACTATTGACCAATTATTTTATATTTTGATAGTCGATAATGAATTTTGGTTATTGATTAGGCCTATCAAAGTTATATTCATTATCGTTTGTCGATCTTATTTATTTATTTATTTATTTAACGTCTATCCTATTCAGTTATAAAAACTGATTTACAAAGGAGGACAACTAAATAAATCTAATTACATAGATGCAGACACAACAATGAACTTTGAAATATTAATATTACAACAATGCATTAAATACTCAACTAATTTGATAACAAATAAAAAGGATATTAAATGCAATTTATGAATGAATCGAATAATATATTTAAAAAAAGGAGGGGGTGGGGAATGAAAAGAAAAGAAAAAAGAAAAGAAAAAGAAAAAAAAGAAAAAAGAAAAAATGAAAGGAAAAAAAAGAAAGAAAGAAAAAAGAAGAAAAAAAAACATCAAAAAAGAAAAACGAAAAGAAAAAAACTGATTTATTAGACGATCCCACTCAAACGAATATGAGGTTTGCCAAAAATCAGGAACAGCAAATCAGGGAGTAATCAATCTTTCGCGGAAGAAACCACCGAACGCGAATCTTCATTCTTGTGTTCAACCATCATTCAATCGATAATATAAATTATTGTGTGCATCCCTAATTGTAATCATTAATCATGTATGTACTTATTTTTAACCAACTTGACAAAACCTATGTATATGTACCAATACCATGTACTTAACCCTTTTCGGTCAGATTTTTTTTAGTATTTAGAAGGCAGTGGAACTGTTAACTATAGTAAGTGCATTAAGAGACCTGAATGGGAGGACATCATATACAAGGTTTTCAAAATTTTAGTATTTTTTTTTTAAACCAAACAATTTTTTTTTCCATTTTTTAAAAATGTTTTTGTGGAAGGTGTAGTAAAGTGTGCAGAAGCACCCATGTCGGGGCTGCCCCGACATATGACCAAAAAGGGTTAATCTAATCCAATAGTGAATAAACTTCTGGTCACACACCTGAGCAGGTATCTCGCCGCGCTCCACCAGACTCTGGTACTACGTGAAGATGTGTAGCGACATCTCGTCAAGGTCTTGTATGATGTTTGTGCCTTGCGCCCTCCAGCCAGGGTATGTCTCCCTCCAACATCCACCAACAGCTGAGAAGAATACGAGGTGTTAGTAATATACCTTACTACAAATGGACACGATACCGCATCAGCATAATTCCATTTCTTTTTTATTAAAGCATCTATAAAATTTTAACAATATGGCCTACATAAATTTAAATTTAAAAAACTGTTATAGAATTAAACTTGTGATTTGTTCAAAAGACATGGGTAGTTTTCAAAAAAATTGTTGTTTCTCTGTCCCGTCACTTCACTATTTTTTTTAACCGTTTTTCATGATTTTTTTATTATTTTTTGAAATTATTATTGTTGAGGTATTTTATAGGAACAATTAATTCACATAATTGCGATTTATTTGTTATTTTTTTGTAAATCAGTTTTTATAACTGAATTGTATAGACGTTAAATAAATAATAATAATCATCATAACTCAGTTCCAACTATGTCGGGTTGAGTGGTGGTTTTTCACCATTATAATATTCATTCACAATAATAATAATAGGGAACCTAAGTGGGCGTTGTCTGGTTCTCTCCGGTCAGCGTGGTATAGGCGATTAACCCGTGCTAAATGTTTCGTAAAGCGATGGCGCGAGGAACCCGACCACGGACCGGAATTATATTCATACTGTAAGAAACTATAATCTTTCCTCTTTGCGTGGATATACATAACTCTGCTCTATCACAAATATTAATGACATTTGTTTTGAGTCGAAGTGAACTCTACATTTACACTGTTGCCAAACCTTCCAAACTGCTCATGAAAAAGCACGTAAAAACATTTTGTCCGTGGCATCAGCATAACATTTGGTATCCGACTTGCTTTGTGGCTACTGTGAGGTCACTGGGTTGTACTAGATTATACATTACTAATAAAATATCCTTTAATGTGCCAACAAAATCTTGAATGGAAAGTACATTTAGCAACCATGGACAGGCGCGTGGTATGCGAGGATGCCACAGCTGCACACAACGTGGCTGCGTCTCGCTTAGGTTGCCGCTCAGTCAGAGTACATTTGCGACAGCGCGCAAACATGGGTCCATTAAAACTCATAATAGTTTGAATTTAGGAAGCGTCATCGAGCAAAGTAGATTGCCATCATCTTCTCGACAACAGTTATGCATCTTGTGATGTTATTGGTTTAGATTTCTTTTGCGCGAGTCAAAAGATACGGCGAGTTACATTTTCGTACCATGCTAATTCTTATGGGCGCTGAGACCAGAGAGAACCAATTTCCTTCCCGCCTTCAAAACTTAGGTTCCCTATAATAATAATAATAATAATAAAATAATAATAATAATAATAAATAATAATAATAATTATTGATTCATAGCAGTTGTCGAAAAAGTTTGCCCCGACTGGGGTTCGAACCCAGAACCTCCGGCTTAACGTGCCATAGCTCTACCAATTAAGCTACCGGGACCACAGACAAATCTTTAGGAAACTGCTATTTGTTGTGACTGTTGACTTCCTTGACATAAATCCAACAGAAGACTGCAATGTTGCTGTCAAATCTGAAAGATTGCATGGATAAATCCAATCACATCTCATCTCCCATGAGTTGGGTAGTATGAATATATGGTTTTTAAGCATAAGCCCGCTTTAAGGACATAGTTATTGATTCATAGCAGTTGTCGAAAAAGTTTGCCCCGACTGGGGTTCGAACCCAGAACCTCCGGCTTAACGTGCCATAGCTCTACCAATTAAGCTACCGGGACCACAGAACAAATCTTTAGGAAACTGCTATTTGTTGTGACTGTTGACTTCCTTGACATAAATCCAACAGAAGACTGCAATGTTGCTGTCAAATCTGAAAGATTGCATGGATAAATCCAATCACATCTCATCTCCCATGAGTTGGGTAGTATGAATATATGGTTTTTAAGCATAAGCCCGCTTTAAGGACATAGTTATTGATTCATAGCAGTTGTCGAAAAAGTTTGCCCCGACTGGGGTTCGAACCCAGAACCTCCGGCTTAACGTGCCATAGCTCTACCAATTAAGCTACCGGGACCACAGAACAAATCTTTAGGAAACTGCTATTTGTTGTGACTGTTGACTTCCTTGACATAAATCCAACAGAAGACTGCAATGTTGCTGTCAAATCTGAAAGATTGCATGGATAAATCCAATCACATCTCATCTCCCATGAGTTGGGTAGTATGAATATATGGTTTTTAAGCATAAGCCCGCTTTAAGGACATAGTTATTGATTCATAGCAGTTGTCGAAAAAGTTTGCCCCGACTGGGGTTCGAACCCAGAACCTCCGGCTTAACGTGCCATAGCTCTACCAATTAAGCTACCGGGACCACAGAACAAATCTTTAGGAAACTGCTATTTGTTGTGACTGTTGACTTCCTTGACATAAATCCAACAGAAGACTGCAATGTTGCTGTCAAATCTGAAAGATTGCATGGATAAATCCAATCACATCTCATCTCCCATGAGTTGGGTAGTATGAATATATGGTTTTTAAGCATAAGTCCGCTTTAAGGACATAGTTATTGATTCATAGCAGTTGTCGAAAAAGTTTGCCCCGACTGGGGTTCGAACCCAGAACCTCCGGCTTAACGTGCCATAGCTCTACCAATTAAGCTACCGGGACCACAGAACAAACTTTAGAAAACTGCTATTTGTTGTGACTGTTGACTTACATGACATAAATCCAACAGATTGTTCTGTGGTCCCGGTAGCTTAATTGGTAGAGCTATGGCACGTTAAGCCGGAGGTTCTGGGTTCGAACCCCAGTCGGGGCAAACTTTTTCGACAACTGCTATGAATCAATAACTATGTCCTTAAAGCGGGCTTATGCTTAAAAACCATATATTAATAATAATAATAATAATAATAATATAGCTAAGCCTATATAATAATATATAATAATATATAATAATAATATATATATATATATATATATATTGATTCATAGCAGTTGTCGAAAAGTTTGCCCCGACTGGGGTTTTTAAAAACTTTTACAACTGCTATGAATCAATAACTATGTCTTAAAAACCATAAATTCATATATATATATATATAATAATAATAATAATATATATATATATATATATATATATATGTTTTAAGTATCTTTACGGTAAATAATCACGCACAGTATTATAGAAAATAACTTTTAATCCCGACGTTTCGGAAAACTATCTAGTCGGATCGTCAGAGAGGCAGTGGAAATTGAGAAGCGCCCACTCAATCTTAACAAACGAGACGATGGAAAACGTTTGGCTCAATCGTGGAAGCCTGTTTTGGTTGAGAGGCTGGTCAAAGAGAGCGGTACAACGACTGATCGAGTGTCTGCTGCTCTAGACGAACGTGGGACGATACGGACGGAGCCAGCCATCATGTCTAGAAATGAGGAATCAAACAGATGGTCAATTCTCTTCTGAAGTACAACATATTCGGTAGAAGGTCTTACTGCCCAAACCACTAAACAATAATCAATAATAGAGTGAATATAAGAATCTACAAGTAACCTCAACATTCTCTCTGTTACAAACCTCTTCATTCTACTTATAATTCCTATTGCTGATGATACTTTATTACATACATATTCATAATGTTTAGGGTTCACCACCCTTTTGATAGTTAGTAAATAACGGTTTGCTCGGCCAAAAAGCATCCTACGTATATACAATTTTGCAAACTTGTCAATAAAGCATACATGGACGTTCCAACAGTCATAGATTTTCAAAATTTTGACTTGATCAGCCAGAAAAAATTCACGAATATAGTCAATTTTGGACTTTTTAACAAAATTGAAATTCGTGAAATCTAATTTATTTTTTATAAATTATTTCAAAACAAATTTTAGGAATGTGTTACTATAGAAACCTTTATTTCCACTTTCTTGAGATATGTTCAAAATTTCTAACAACTGTGATGTCATTCAGCCGAGCAAACAGAAAATTGCCTAAAAAAGGGGTGGTGAACGCTCTTAAATTACAATCTAAGAAAACTCCAAGATATTTAAATTCATATACTCTAGAAATTAGCTTACCATTACAATTCAACGTCAAATGAATATCATTCATGCTTCTATCATTAGCCTTATGAAAAATCATAAAATTTGTTTTACTATAATTAATATCAAGTTCCTGAATTTTAAACCAATCATCCATCCTCTTTAAAACTTCTTGAATACGTCTTACGATCTCTTCAACATCCACACCTTCTAAATAAAAGACCAAGTCATCAGCATATAAAATATAATTGATTCCTCCCATTATTCGAGAAAACAAGGAACACTAGCGCAGCCAAGTGGTCGAACCGCGAACTATTATTTCGGGGGTACTGATCGCGGAACATCATGCAAGAGGTAGGGGTTTCTCACATATATCCCGACCTAACACAAATAAATAATGTTCGGTGCCACAGTGCTCATCAAAGAAAACAGATAATATATATTTTCATTTATTTCCGAATGATTCAAAATGAGGAATGAGTGGAAAAGGGTGCTGTTAATTGCGAAACCATGCAATCACTAAACACATGTGTGTCTGCAGTCTGTACTTTCGCGGTCTCGAACAACATTGTTCTGCTGAGTAATATGCTTATACTACCGGCGAGTTATTTTTCTGGCAATTTTATATTATGCACAAAACGTTTAAAGGTGTTGTAGTAAAATAAACTTTTTGGTAGACTTACTTGGTGTGTCTAGCCGGTGTCCTGAGTCCTGACACTCTCAAACTAGGAATATCCTACATAAATTCAAATACGCCAATGTATAATCATTATGACAGTTCTAAATAGTTAGCCCAATAGTCCTATACTCGGTACCTACATTTATAATTTAGGCCTACACTTTAAATGGGCCTACACGGCTACAAGTGTTGGTATTTAAATATGAATTTAAATGGCTTTGCGCGGAGCTTTTACTGGCTGTGATTTTTTTATTACGGAGTGTAAAATCAATCGTAAGGTCAGCCTAACAAATAATTATGCACTGTTCGTCGTACAGTCATCGACGATACCACCTATCATAACATAGGCTAATAGCTCTAAAGATCACTGTGCATTGTGGCAAAGTGGTAGCGCGTTTGAGTTCCATTTGAAAGGTCGGCAGTTGAAATCTACGTTCGGTCGTTTTTTTTTACCGTTCTATTTAGACATATGTTTTTCTGCAATTAATGGTTTCATTACATTTTTATTGTATTTTCGCATTTCTCGCATTGCAATGCAGTGATATAATCAATCGTATTACCTAAAATAAAATCCATAGTAAATTGTAAATTTCAAAAAAAGGCACCCCAGTTTTTATCTTGCATAAACCACCTAGTGATTGCTCCTGCAGAAGGTAAAAAGTGGAATCACAATACTAGAACTATTTAATCAGAAGATTTTATTTTATTTTACATATATTGCAAGTATTGTTTTCATTTTAGCTTGTTTTTATCGGCAAGTTTGTAGTGAAATGTGACTAAGAAGTATAAGAATAGAATAAACTGTGTTATTTTTAAAGCAAATAGCAGAATGTGGTTTTATTTAACCATTTGGCCGTGTTATTTTGATTTTATTAAATAAAACCAAAACACACACCTCTCCGCATTCATACAACTGACCATGTCACATCACTGTAGGCCACACACTCATAGTTTTGCCATCATTGCCTGTGCAACCACAAAGATGATTTGGTTTGCATTAAAAACTACTTCTCCCTCAATATATGTCCGCGACCCTTCTCCAATCCATAATGGCTCGAATACTAACTAAGTGTATCTACTACCATTTTAAAGCGTAAAACCGCTTTTAATGCGTTCAAACACAATGTTTTCAACGTTATTACATGTATTGCGCCTATGCCGTCAGCTAGACTACCCCCGAACGAGCGGCCATATTGACGAACGCGCGCGCTATCTACATTCTCTTGTTTCCTCGAATAGTAGATATATCATCTATGTAAAGAATAAATAAAAGGGGTCCTAATATTGATCCTTGTGGTACTCCACAAAATATATTGAATACTTTTGAACTATATTTTGCAAGATTGATAAACATTTTTCTTTTTAAAAAGTAATCCGCCAATATTGATAACAAATAAGGACTTATGTTATACCTGGTTTTTAGTTTTATTAAAAGAGGTAAAAAAGGTACTGAATCTAATGCTTTCCTTAGATCAACAAAAACAGCTCCAACCTTACCATTCCGCTTGTCAATCCCTTTATAGATAAAATCTGTAAATGCTAGAAGGGCACTTTGCGTTGATCTACCTTTCCTAAAACCATGTTGGTTTTCACTTAAACCTTCAGATGCATCCACTTCATGTAATAACCTCATGTGCAAAATATTTTCAATAATTTTCCCTACAATTGGAAGAGTTGATATAGGTCGATAAGAATTCCTATCACTCTTTTTACCTTTACCCTTATAAATAGGTGTTACCCTTGCCAATTTCAGCTGTGTTGGGAAATCACCTACAAGAAAGAAATGGGAAATAAGATACGCTAATAATCCGACTATTGATGCGCATTTCTTGAATACTATGCATGGAATCTCTTGAAGTGTTGTCGAGCTTTTAATTTTAAGGCGTTTAATTGCTGAAATGACTTCTTCATTAGTTACCTTTACATGCGGGAGATCATCTGCTTCTTTTCTATTTAAATCTTTAAACTTACCAATTTCACTGGAAAAATCTACATCGTTCACAACAAAACTTTTCTGTAACAAACAGCAAATGTCAGGATTAGACGTGTAGGATACCCCATTCTCTGTCAATGAGGCTATGCTACACTCTTTTTTCACTTTGTTACCTGTCAACTTATTATAAACTGACCATAAAGATTACACTCTTTTTTCACTTTGTTACCTGTCAACTTATTATAAACTGACCATAAAGATTTTGAAGAAATATCATTATCAAAAGAAGACTTAAAATGCTCACGCTTAGAAAAACGAATCTGATTATTTACCTTATTTCTAACTTTCTTGTATTCCTCCCAAGTTGATGGCCTTCTAAAAATTCTGAATTCTTTGCGCAAGTGGTCTCTCCTATGCATGGATTTCCTAATATCTGCTGTTAACCATGGGGCTGGTTTTCCTTTAACTCTTAATTTCAAGGGGGGTGCTTGCTCATTTAGAGTTTCCACGGTTACTTTAACAAACATTTCTAATTTATCATCTAAACTTACCGCCATACCAATTTGGTCAATGGGACCACTTGATATATCTTCATTTACCTGCTTCCAATCAACATTCTTATAATTTCTAGTATTTACAAATTTAGGAAGAAACTTTTGCTTATTAATCTTACGAACACAATAAATTAATTCATGATCACTTAATCCTACACTTATAAGACCTGACTGAATAATATTTTCATTGTGATTTACATAAACATGATCAATTAAAGTAGCTGACCTATTATTAACCCTAGTAACAGATTTTATCAATTGCACCAATCCATGTGATCTAGTGAGAATTTTGAAATGATTTACTGGTAATGTTCTTCTATTTGTTTATTTTTATAATGCTGTTGTTGTTTTATTGAATTTTGTTTTACCCTTCCCTTGAAAATGGAAACCTAGTTTTCCGAAACGTCGGGATTAAAAGTTATTTTATATAATACTGTGCGTGATTATTTACCGTAAAGATACTTAAAACATTAACCATGGATCACGAAAGCTTAAAGGGCCATTCACAACCAACTTAGTAGCTAACTTAGCCTCTAACTTAAAGGTTTGTCTTATGGAAAACAACACGTCTGTTCATGACCAAACTTAGCCTTTAACTTACATTTATCAGCAACCGAATGTTTGCAAACTCCAAGGTTTTACTTAGCAGCTAACTTAACATTAAGCTTTTAACCAATCAGAGAGAGACTCGAGCCGACAATTTCCGGTCATATCCGATTGAAAACGTAAACAAACAGAAAAAATGGATCCCAAGTAACATCAGCTATTTTTCGATGAAAAGCTATTGAACGAATTCATGAAAAGGCCACTGCTATATGTAAAATCTTCGTCTTTATACAAAGATAAGAATATAAAGAAAACATTTGGCTATCGATTGGGGCAGAAATGTCAACTGACCGTCAGTATTATTAACGTTTATTGCGGTACTAGGCCTAGCCCCGCTAGGGCTAGGCCATGTGAGGTTATGTAAGGCTTACGTCACGTGTCTTAATAAATACGTTTATTATTTTTACCATCAATTATTGTTTAATAAACTGTACAGTCTATAGTCAATCAATTCTATAATGCTACCTAAGTAGAGCTAGGCTAGGCCTACTTACTGAATGCTGAATGTTATTGTATGTCAAGCATTGGCGCGATAAAAGTAAACACTGCAATCTGTGTTGTGATTGGTTTAAAAACATCTATCATGCACAGCCACCTAAAGTTAGAGGCGACGGTATGGCTGTAAAGCACTCTGCCACGAGCAACATCTAGGAGGCAGTGGCTGTTAAGTTAGCGGCCAAAATATCTATCATGAACAGCAACCTAAAGTAGAGGCTAAGTTAGCTGCTAAGTTAGAGGCCTAAGTTGGTTATGAATGACGCTTAAGACAAAACATAATAAAAAAATATATATATATATATGCACACATTGTATTTTCGGGTAGTCCGTGTGGTTTTATTTTATGAGTTCCAACGTTTCGAACAGATCTCCCTGCCCATCTTCAAGGAAATTAAACATAAAACAATACAAAAAACAAACAAAACCTTACTTCGTAACATACACTGCAACTAGATAACAAAGACAAGAACTAAATAGCTTAGAAAACATAGGTAGTGCCTACTCTTGACAAAATATAACTGAGAAGCCATCAACATTATCCTATTACTTTTTAGATGAACTCAGCGTACGAGTAGATGGCTCAAGGGGTTCTTGTTGAGTTTTCCTTCTCTTGTCAACTCTTGGAAGAGGAGGAGGGCGGATTGCAGACATTTCCATAGGGGGAGCTTTGGGTTGAACATTACAGCCTTGAAAAACATGTTTCCATGTGGCTGAAAAGTAAAAAAAAGTAATAGGATAATGTTGATGGCTTCTCAGTTATATTTTGTCAAGAGTAGGCACTACCTATGTTTTCTAAGCTATTTAGTTCTTGTCTTTGTATCTAGTTGCAGTGTATGTTATGAAGTAAGGTTTTATTTGTTTTTTATATTGTTTTATGTTTAATTTCCTTGAAGATGGGCAGGGAGATCTGCTCGAAACGTTGGAACTAATAAAATAAAACCACACGGACTACCCGAAAATACAATGTGTGCATATTCTATCCATGAAAGTCTGTGAATATATATATGTTTTTGAAGGTTTTCGTGGCCGATATGTATTAAAGTAATCGGTTTTTCGGTTTCAATGCCACGTATATTTTCATTGGGCCGACGTTTCGATGAGATTTCACCCATCATCTTCAGGGCCGATACAACTATAGTTGACTTTTATTGTTTTTTCTCTCCAGTTTTGTTCTGTATTTACTATTTATCAATAGTGATGTAGTTTTCGTTTTTAATATTTAAAGTTGTATCGGCCCTGAAGATGATGGGTGAAATCTCATCGAAACGTCGGCCCAATGAAAATATACGTGGCATTGAAACCGAAAAACCGATTACTTTAATTGTATTGTATTTTGTATATATATCCTATATATATTTCTAACTCCTGTTTTCCAACTTGAGTTATAATAATAATAAATAAAGGTACTTATTTACAATTTAAAAATTATTAAAAAATATGTAAAGTGCTTAAATTGCCTTGTCCCAATACTCTACTGGAACCAAACATTTAGTTTGTTTATGTGTAAGTAAAGTAAACCCAGATGTGATAATGTGACCACTTTTTAATGAACATGTGTACTTGTAAAAGAATTTTATTTGTTACACTAACCTATTTTCTTTTTTTAAGGTTAAAATTGAATTTGAAGTTTGTCCCAGAAAAATGGTCCATTTTGTAACGTCCACTTTGTAACATGAAATTTTATGTTTTTTTTTGCTTAGATTTTCAGTTGGTTAACCTGAGGATACTTGTCAAGACATTTCCTATATCATACAACCCCCATCTTTTCATTGGGAGGCGCAACGAATAACAGATCACAGCACTGTCGCGGAGTTTAGTTGATCAAATCGAGCCACGTGCATTTTTATGTTTGATTTACAAGCGCAGTGGCTCTCCAAAACTCAGATATTTCCCCGTAAAAGTGGTAATGTTTCATGAAATCAGTACACACGTGAATGATAAAGGACTATTATATAATTATTTTACGTTATATTACCATATTTTGTAGGTGGAAAGATTAATAAACCCACTTATATCCTGGTGCGCGGAGGGGCCACTCGAGGTGCAGTAGTTCATAATCGCCGCCATATTCGAATTGTCTTCCCTCGGCCACATGTCAATTATTTTATTTTGTGTATTTACAGAATAGAATACAGTTTCTAATTACTGAATTTACTAAACAAGTTTGAATATTACTTCCCTTCACTGCTCATTTATCGGATAGAGATTTTATAGTGAATTACCCAAATGTATGATTTAGGGTTCCCGCTCGATTTTCGTGATGGAGCAACGCCGCATATCCAAATAGTAAAATACGATTTTAGATTGATAATTTTTTTAGGTGTCACTTTTCTACCCCTTGCAGAGGGGGGGGAGGGGGTTGTGACTATTTTCATTAAAATTTGATTTTTTTCTTAGAAATGATTGAAACTTTGGTATTTTACTAAAAACACATTGCCGAGTTTGAAAAAAAATACAAAAAGTAAAATTTGTGCCACCATCTTGGAAAAATAATCACTTTTTAGACATGTTATTAAATAGTGAGAAATTCATAATGCTGATGAAAATATTTAATCAAAAAACATGAAAATGTTAAGTTTCCTTAAAGTAAAACATTAAAATTTTTACAAATCGGTTGATGATTGCTCGTTCCACAAACATTTGATAGAAGGCACCTGTTGCTTAGCTAATTAGGTTCTTGTTAAAAGTCGCCTGCCACATACCGATTTCGGATTGGAGAGTTTGCAAATTAATTCCTATAGACCAAACAATTGTTGATATTCTAAAATAAGCCTGCAGTATTATCCAAACTGTATTTTTTTACAAGTAAAACTAAGTTTTCTAGTTTTACCGGAATTCTGTTCTTTTTTCAAATTTGGTGTTTTCTTAAAAAAAATTATTTGAAAGCTATGTAGGTAGCATTATTAAAAAAAAATTTGAACTGCATTTTTAATGTAGGGTTTTCTACCGCGTTTTTAGTTGCGTTGACGGATGAGCCAATTTTGTTTATTAGTTGATCCATATTTCAGACTGTTGGATGCACTCGAGCAAACGAGACTTTGACGCAGAATGCAGAGGTTTAGACAGGATCACTTGCATTGAAGCTCTATCGTTTGTCCTATCGGGTTTTGGTTTGCATTTAATGTGTGTATGGCGCGATCGGAGCACATTGCTTACTTTTTTTTAGTAACTAACCGTAATTTATTCCACTAATCAGGTAATTTGTAGTTATGTTCCAAGCTTGCAAAGGGATTTTTTTTTAAATTTTTAAATTTTTTTTTTTTTTATATAATATATAAACAACATCCCAAAAATTCAAATTGATTTTGTGAAAATTGGAGGTCGTAAAGTGATCCAGACTGTATGTAAAATTAGCTGAATTTGCCGATCAAGCAAATTTCTAAATATACATTTAAATGTAGAATGTTAAAATTGTATAATACTAGTTAATTTTCAAGATGGTCCTTTTTCATACTTATTTAAGTAATCCGTCTGAGCCCGGGGTAGAATTGGCCTAGAGAATGAAAAAGTAGTAGCTAGTAAGAGCGGAGTATATTACTTCCCGAAACTAGAGGCGAGCTCTGGCAATCGTCGTCGGGGACACCTGCCCTTTCCCTTGACGACCTCCCCGACGACGATGACAATACACAACGAACGATGACGATGACAAAGACGACGACCGCGACGTGAGAATCCCCCTTTCCTACCCGTACCCGTGGCTGGTTCTGACCAGCATGTGCCTCTTCTCCCCATATCCCCTAGGCTAGAGTGGTGCATTATGATATTACGGTTGATGTTCCCTTACCCAAATATACCATTAATACTCTAATAGTTCATTATTAGATACATATATGATAACGGTTCAATGGCAATTGCACACCCACATTTTACTAGTTCAATCACCCCTTCGAGTGCCCGTAGAAGATTTGTTACTGGCACCTATAGTGATTACTTTCCAATTTCCAACCGCAATCTTCATGGCGAGGGGGGGGGGAATCCTGGTTGCATTTGTCGCTATCGCTAACCCATACGCTGCACTGAAGTTGTAAAAATAAATAGGGTACAATGCAGCTCTTGTTGTTGATAATTTTTCTGTGTGACACCCTTGCTATTAAACATACACCATCAAATGACATTACCAGTTGCACTTTTGAGTGACTGGTAAAAAGCTCGACAAACAAAGTTTTCTAGCGGAAATAAAATTGTTTTGTCTACCTTTAGAAGCGATTTCAAGTCTCCACAGAGCATATAATATCTTTAACGCCCCAGATGTGTTTATATAATTATTGCAGAAATGAAATTAGTAGAAGTATAGAGGTGTATTTAGGCTTGACAAAATCAGGAGCAAAGAAATTAGGAAGAGAGTTGGAGTTGACAAGTTTTTGTTCAAAATAGGAAGAGAAAGATTGAGATGGTATGGACGTATGAGAGAATTGGAGAAAAAGAGAATACCGAGAGCAGAATTTGAAAGTGGATATATGAACATAAGAAGACCTGGTACACCAAGAAAGAAGTGGAAGGACCAAATAATAAATGATGTTGAAGAGAGAGGTGAGTGTTGGGAAGAAATAGCAGCAGAACGACTGTTGAAGGACAGAAGGAAAAGGTGTGAACTGGTGGTAAGAAGCAAGAAGAGGACGATATTGAAGGAGAAGATGAAATGGAAGATGAAGAAATTGAAGGAGAAGAGAACATGACAGGCCTGGCAAGCCGGTGTTAATAAACCCTTTGTGCCCTGGAAAATCTGGTGGTTAGGCATTCCGCTGACCCGGCTTATGTTGGAAGCAGGTGTAAGAAATATATATGTATATTGTAGAAATCTTCATTTGGCTTAGAGCCTATGCTTCTGCTATTCCATACCTGCAACTCAGCTCTCGATAATATTGTGATATTTTCTGCTTGTCCAACAATGCATCTAATTCGAACTGTCTTTCTATCTTGCATTGCTTCTATCTGTTTATGTTGCAGCACTTTCATTAAAGCAATGCATTTTGACATTTGCCCAGAATAGTCCTCGTAGTGCAACAGAAAACTCATATGTAACAATTGCTTTCTTTGAATATTATTCTTGCTGAGACCTTACAAACAGAAAAAAATTGAGCAAGTAAGGAACTTGTTTTGACCGTTTTGTTTTTGTTGTGACACTGTATTGTTTTACCAATGTAGTTTTACATTTTGTAAACCTTTTGGTCAGGGACTCGAATGTTATATTCTAACTCTTGATTTTTTTCATAGACATGCTGTGAGTATTGTAACTGTTCCACTTGGTTTCGTCAAAGAATATCATTTTGAACCTAATCTGGTACAATGCGTTTTGTTTTAAGTTCCACAGACTTACACTAGAGTGTAATATTCATTGCGACGTTTTTCTATACCAGAAAATAAATTGTCTAATAGATCTTTAACTTATTTGTAATGCACGTTCAAGTTTTCAGTTTGAGTAGTGATAAATGTCGATGGAAGAGTTAATTAAGTTAAACAGTTAAACTTAAAACCTGTACAATACAAAGTTTGCTAGATAACCAAGAAACAACATTTCGGCAGAGGGTCTTGAGGAAAGAACTGGCCTGTTCAAAACCGAATGTAAGAATGTGTTTCTTAATACATTCAGTAAATTGTGTCACCAGCATAACTTGTGATACTGGGCTTTTGTTTATCAAGACAAGCATTATAGTTGTATTTCACTGTTCCATCATTAAAGACATGAACATTGAATAGCCGATGTAAGATGTACTGCACTCCCTGTACTCAATTTGTGTTACTACTTTGTTGCAAAAGAAACACGTGCCCTTCTCAATTATTGTTATTGAAGTCTATCGAGTCATCCTTTGTTTCGTATGCTCAAAATCATTTGATGGATGCTAGATTATCTTGCTGCAATCTCAATAAGCAACAATCTGTCTCTATCTCCAAAATATGTGACATTTTTCGCAATGCCGCGTTCAAGGCTCTCACAACACTCGTCCTTTCTTGTTGATACACAAAACACATCTTCATACTTTCCACGATCATAAATTGTACTCAATATTTCACCAATGTGGTAGAAATAGACTCGAAACTAAAGAAATAATGACAAAGTGTAAATGCTTCATTTTTACAATAATATTTAAATAGATTTACGTTTTAGAAATGAGCTAGGCCCAGAATACGACCGTAAATAATCAGATGATTACAATACATTCAATTGGCTTCTATCACCATAATACAACAATCAAACAATTACTTGAACTTGCGGAATTTCAGGTTGTCTAGGAATTTAATAAGTTAATATACACTAATAATTTCTTGGATTAAACAAATGGAGTCAATGAAAAATAACTACAAGTCAAACTTAAGACCAACACACTTTTCCATTGAACAAATTTGCAGTGTTTTATAGTTTCACGACAACCTGTGACTTGTCCACTAGTTCAAGTAAGTTTTAGGGCGCGACTAGTTTTGTTTATTTATTTACTATTCAAGAAGCAAGAAAGAAGAGGACGATATTGACGGAAAAGATGAAATGGAAGATGAAGAAATTGAATGAGAAGAGAACATGACAGGCCCGACAAGCCGGTGTTAATAAACTCTGTGCGCCCTAGAAACTCTGGTGGTAAGCCACCCCCTGACCCGACTTCTGTTGGAAACAGGTGTAAGAAATATTTATATTTTTACTATTGCAATATTACTATTCAAGACGATGGATGGTGATATATGGGGGTGAACAATTTTACAAATTTAAAAACCAATACCTTCTGCGGGATTCAAACCCACGTTCTTCAAGTGATATACGCTGTGGGCCAGCGCCCTAATCGTATTAGTCACCGCAGGCGGCTTCAAGCCATTGATTCACTGTTGTGTTACATACATTATATTTATTGACATTTTTCCGCGTATTTAATAAAAAGCGCGATAAGGTAGCCTATTGTTACTGTTATTCCAATTGGAAGCAATAACTTAATAAATAAGGATATGGATTTTTTTATATAACGTCTATCCTATTAATAACTAATTTACAACGTAGGACAAAACGACGCTCGTGTTCGTTTGAGCATGTGATTACTATTACTACATGGTTTGACAGTGATTTAACCATGATGTTAAATATGGTTTGATGCCAAGAAAACCACTGCCTTCTACACATGAATGTTTCAGTATTTCCCAGTTGAATAGTTGTGTTAATTATGCCACTACCATCTGAAAATATTCGTTCGTGATTTCATAAGTGAAAATATTCAAAACAGGGTTGTCATAATAATATGTAAATATCAACATAAAGTGTATTTTAAAAATTTAAATTTTGTTTGTTTGAACAAACATTTCAGAAAGTAAAAATTAATTTTAAAATTTTACTGCAGCTTACACAGGTAAATAATGTCGAAAATCTGAGATTTTTTACAAGATGGCGTCTTTTTTTGAACTTTTAGTATTTTTTTAAAATTCAGCATTGTGTTGTTAGTAAACCTACGAATTTTCAAAGTAATTCATGGTTTTGTTTTGTGTCTATGGTAATAATCACAAAACCCTCCACCCCCACCCCCTGCAGGGGGTAGGGGGGTGACACCCAAAATGTTTATCAATCTAAATGATATAATTTACAATTTTGTTTAAACGGCGTGCTCCATCACAAAAATCGAGCAAGAAACGTTTTGGGCTACCTACTATTATGGCAAACAGCGAAAGAGCAATGATAATTTTTGAAGTGACGAATCCACTTTTCATACTTATAATATAGTCGCCACAAATAACAATTATCAAAAGCTCTATGCCTGCTATAAATAAATAGTATAATTTTTATTTTTAATGAATCTACGACGACATGAGAAACAAGAGCGCCTCAATCTGATAGATCATAGTGCGTCGCGGCCTGTGGTGCTATAAGTACATAATATAGGCCTACTTAGAGCTAGAAGATGGTTATATTGAGTTTTAAATTTAAAATAAAATGTTAAAGATAATGATGACAGTAAAAATATTATTTATTATTTAATACTTAAATGTGAAATTAAATAAACAGAAAGTAGGACATAGTTATAACAATTCAAGCCAATATGTTTAATTTAATTAATTGTTGGTCTTGTTGTTAGCGTATCTGCTTCCAATGCAGAAGGTCCAGGGTTCGATTCCCGTTAAAGTCAGAAGTTTTTTACCTTCTGATTTGGACTTACGTCCCTCAGTTTGTGTCTTGGGAGTTTGTAAACGGTGACTTTGGAGCCGTACTGGCAACAAAGCACATGATAAATTCAGAGTTGTTTTGAATCGGCCTTGTTGATTCTGGCGTTGATTCGCGGGTGTTTGCACTCTCCATACTACAGATTGCTACATTTCCTATTAAAAATATTAATCTCTGGTTGGTTTTCGCTCATACTCGTCGGTTGTTTCGGGACCTATAGGGTTGGCTTAGTCGCTTTGATTTACTGTCCCCCACTGAAAATCAGTTATATAACTGAGTGGGTAGACTCTAAATACAATTTATTTATTTATTTATTTATTTAATTAATTACAGAAGAAAAATTAAATGTTGAGATTCTTGTATTGTTTAAAATATTCTAATGTTAAATATTTTTGTCAACTCATGTTTCATCCTTTGCAATGAAAGAAACACTTACGAAATACGACAATTGTGTAGGCCAACTAATTCTATTTACTATACCATGCCCATCTAAAAATAACAAAACAATACTTTAATTGATTTGCTTATATTTGCGTATTTAAAAAAATGATCTTTCATGCATCCAGCTTCCACGAATATTTCAGTGATATCATGCACGTAGATCCGAATTATGATTCAATGCCTAATTTAAGTTATTAAGACTTAAGTAAGACACCATGTCTGAAAAATCAAAATACTTTCATAATATGCACACTGTATTATATGCCACCATAAAACTGTCGCGCTTGGACTTAGGTCCTGCCGTCAATCTTTGAATTTCCCTAGATTTATGTGTGGTAATTTGCATACTAAGCTTTTTTTTGCCTATTTTGCATGTCAAATTTGCATATCAAATGTTTATTTTATTTAGTAATCAATTTCATTTTTAATTAGCAATTAGAAACTTAAATCAAGCTTCAGTTCTAATTAACATCGATATTTAATTGTAATCGAAGCTGAACAGCAAGGGATAGCTCAAGGTTAGAGAAACATCTCGAAGATAGATTTCTTTCAAAATCCGAATACAGCTACGTAGTGCAGAGTAAATAATTATTTTTCAAGGAACGTTTTGAATAGGAGTTAATCCTGTTGCAGACAGATGTCTCGAAATTTTGTAAAAGATGTCGGGGTTGGTAAGCTAGCCAGCGACTACCAGTCGGCGATTATGCACGGTTGAGTGAATACCTGGCCTAGGAAAGCTGATGGTATCGCGATTCCGAGTAGCCGCTACGCAGTATTTTTGCGAGTTGTTTTCGTCAATAGTAAGGGTCGAGTCAATAGGATAGGGTGACAAAGGGCATAAGTCCATGTACTTTTAGCAGGGGGACAGAAGTTTCAAGTTGAGTCGGTAGGACTATTTAATTGCTTCGATTCGGAGAAATGAGAAGCTACACCAGTCTACGTGAGGGGCCATGTCCGTGTTTTCGGGCAGAGCAGGGTGTTTCTCGAGAGAGTGGTTCGGTGGCAGTGTCCACGGTCGGATGTGTCGGGCCTACCGTGCGTCGGGGTAGTGTCCAGTTTGGATTGTTATTAGTGACCGTCGGGAGTGATATTTATTTGGTTATCATTAATTGTGCGAGCATCGTAATATTTTCATCGTCGTTATCAACAGTGATTTGTTAATTACAATCACCACATCGTTAATTGTGCGAGCATCGTAATATTTTCATCGTCGTTATCAACAGTGATTTGTTATTTACAATCACTACATCATTAATTGTGCCGAGTATCAGAGCGGGACAATTTGGTTATTATCGAGTTATTTACATCGTCATCGTCAGTAAATTACCAGCAATAGTTATTGTTTGTGGAAATTATCAGTAATTACGGACATTTAATAATCAACTATCATCAACAAGAGCAATGAATAAGAAGCATAAATTAAATTAAAGGAACTGTATGTGAAATTATAATCTGCTACGAACAATCAACATTTATCAGAAGTTTCAATACAATATTAATTAACTGTGAACAATAGACAATCCATTTAAAATCATTTTTGCGGCACTCAACTTAGAACTGTTTAATTTCAAGCCAGCAGTGATTTCAACTACAATAGACTGTGTTTACCAATCAATAAACTGAGTTCATCTAATCTACACTAAGAACAGTACCAGGATTAATTAACAGTGTTGCCAGTGTTGACTCAAAACCACGTGTATACCTGCCATGTGGATTATCTTCTGACCCCAACCTCAAGACAGTGTCCTCCCCTTCACCACAGTATCATTTGGATTACGACAACTACGGCCGAAGGTTAAGTACATGCCAAGGGCATTACAATTGTAATTAATTAACTTGATAACTTCAATGTATAACGTCACATTTTGGATGGGTATGCGAAGGTTCTTCTAACCTTATTTAATAACGAGCTCGATAGGCAGGGTGTATTTTCAGATGTAATTGTTGTGTTCAACTGTCAATAGAGAACTGGAGTGAAAAATTTAATGGGGTAATTTTCAATGTAGTTTGTACTCCTGGAATCCTCCCCAATAATTTTAATTTATAAGTATTATTGCCGGCGGGGGTAATAGGGCGGCTGAGCAGAGATTGAGTCTTGCAGCATCAACAGTGGAGATCTTGATCACAGGTACCGTAATTGATTTAAAATTAAGGATATTAAATTTGCGATTAATTTTGATTAATTAAAAATTTAGGTTTGTAATTTTTTTAATTTTTCTTGGAAGATCGTATTCGCTGATGAGTTAGTGAAAATATTTATGTAAATTAGTAACCAGATACCTGATCCGGGCAACACAGGGTCTGATCCGTTACAAAACCTATGACTTTTGTATTGTCAATGTAATATTTTGGATCACGATACAAAACAAAATGCCGTAGATACTACAAGACAATAAATTTCTTAGAAAAACGATCTGGATTACATTTCGGAAATACTGCACTATTAAAAAAATCCCACCTAATGGACGTCAAATTAGGATATTATCCACAAGAAATGTAATTGTATGTTATATATATACAAATGCATATAGTCGAAATCGCAAAATAATATGCAGAATAAATGGCAAAGAGTGGCATTAGCTGGGCGGCGCGGCTATGCTACGAATTCTTATCAACTAAACTCCAGCTCAACAAGTTCTCAGCAGACCGCGTACTCGAGCGCTGCGCTTCCCAATTGTGAAGCATTATGTATGAGCAATGAAAAATTTCTTAATTATTACTGTGTAGAAGTGCATTTAATCTGTGACTCTTTTGTAACAAAGGTAAGGCATACTTGCATTTTGATTTTGTGAAGTAGTAATACATATTTATATGCAATTGGCTATGGCCTACACTAGCATTACATTCCAAATGTAACTGTTCATAACTTCAAAAATAATTCTGATTTTTAGAGCTTATTGTCCAGTTTGTAACATGTCCATTTTTAACAAAAATTGTTAAAATTGTTGTTTGTGCTGTTGTTGTTTAATCATTACAAAATGAACTTCTTGCTCCAGCATGTTTGAACTCGAACAAATTTATGGAAATACATCCTTGGTAGATTTATATACTGTATGTTAGGAAGACTTAGGCCCTAATATATTTCCCATGGAAATTTCAGGGAACCAAAATGCCGGGAACACCCACTAAAAAGCAACCAATGTCAAATGCTGAAAGACAACGTAAATACCGTGAAAACCTTAAGAATAATCCCGTGAAAGAAGAGGAGGTACGGAAGAAAAATTTAGACCGAATTAAGGCTAATACTGGCAGCATCAAAGATTTGAAAGAACGAGATAAGAAGAAGTAACGTAAGAACTGGAAGGAAACGAAAGCGAAACAAAGATCAAAAACGATTGCAGAGACATTAGACATTGTTGCTGCAAGATGTAGACCTAGAAACAAAGCCATGGTCCATGATGCACATCGTCAACGGGGCAGAAAGAAAATTAGACGTGACAGATCTAAACTTTATAGCAAAAATAAAATTCTTAAAAAACAAATTTAAAATCTTGAAAAGTCAAATGAAAAATTCAGGAAACAGAATTACAGAGCAAATTTGACAAGCCAAACAAAGATTAACAAACAAGACTCAAACACAATGTCACCTAAGGAAAGAGTTACTTTGCTTGTTCAGGAAAATTTACATGGCTCACTTACTATGCTGCAAAGACTGAAACTGCTAGTCAGCCCCTCTACTCTAACCATGGTATATCATGCTTACATGCATTCAATTATCACTTATGCAATTCTTTTCAGGGGCTCCTCATGCCATGCCAAACAAATTTTTATACAACAAAAACGTGCAATAAGAATAATGGCGGGCATCTCCAGACATCAATCTTGCAAAGACCATTTCAAGAACCTTTGCATCCTAACGCTCGCTTCAGAATTAATCCTATCAGCTGCAACTTTTTCCCATTCTCAACCTGATCAATTTGTCACAAACACACAAAACCACTCTCATCAAACAAGGACCAACGCAGACATATTCATCCCCACTTTCAATCACTCTTTCTTCAAAAACAGTCCCAACCACCTTTGCAGCAAAATATACAACAAATTTCCACACAATATTAAAAAAAGTACACTTGCCTTATTTAAAAATAAAGTAAAGACGTATCTCATTAATCACACATTCTACACCCTTTGAGGAATTCCTTGACTCTGACATATTACAAATTTAATAGTGTTTGTGATCTCTGCTACATAATATTATTATTTTGTTACAGCACAAAGCATGTTGTATTATAAGATTGTTGTGAAATTGTGCTACTTATTACATTGTACATACCACTTATACCGTTGCACATACCGTTTACAATGTACTATAACTAGGAAAACGCTTAAGTCCCGCCGCGTTGTTGGATGAGCGTAATTGGTGCATTGAGCTGCCATGTGTTATGCGGATTTTCTGTTGTTCTGTGAAAAAATTATTACTAAGTTCAAATTTTTTTTTTAAATTAAATTGAAAAAATAAAAAATTAACTAAAATTTTAAACTATTTTAATTAATTGTAATTTAAAAAAAAAAAAAATGCAATTTTTATAAGAAATAATTATTCGATTGCGCTCAAATTTCACGCGAATATATAAATTCATTAAATTAAGGTTGTGTGAAAAAATTATTACAATAGGACAAAGCATGTAGGTGTTATAAGTCAAATAATTGTTTAAAAAAAGAAAAAAAATGCAAAATTTCTATTTTCATGAAAAATAATTTTTGGATTGCGCTGAAATTTCACACCAATATCTTAATTCATAAAATTAAGGTTCTGTAAAAAAATCATAAAAATCGGATAAAGCATGTAGGTGTTAAAAGAAAAAGAATTTTTTTTAAAATAAAAAAAAATCGTAAAATTGCGATTTTCATGAGAAATAAATTTCCGATTGCGCTCAAAAACGTGGCAGTTCTAAGTTCAGAGATTTCAAAGGCCTCAACGAAATTTCATCGCAATTGGAGTATTGGTTTAGCCGGAATCGTGTTAACAAACACACAAAAATACAAAGAAAAAAAAAGAAAAAAAAAACATTCCGGATTTTTTTCTCCAGTGTAGTGAAATGGAATCTTCGCTTCACTCCCTACGCTCATCCAATTAAACATACGCAATACTCATTTAACATATTTTCTTTATCTGCTAAGCACATGCAATTGTTAATGTATACACCATTTTGTCACCTGCCTCTGCTACATGTATGTATTAATTTGTAACCTGCTTATGTTAACCCTACTTCTGCTACTATTACTGTGATAACACACGGTATGAAGTAATAAGCTTATCATACAAGGGTTTTATACCCCTGTACTATCACTGCCACTATATTTGATTATGATTTACAAATACTCCTTCAACATCTCTTCTCTTACTTATACTATATCACACACATAACAAAAACTTGTAGAAATACAGCCAAACCTTACACACTCAAAAGAAATGAGATCTAAAAAAAGGGCCAAGCTCATCTACCCTTCCACATTTGCGCATTCTTAATTCATAAACGTACAGTGTCCCATAACAGCATCCTCGAAAAGCTTGGCAAAATAGAATTTGCGATTATTAATTTAAACGAAATAGTTCATCCAAGTTCTTTTTTCTAATTAATTAAAACGTAATAACATGCAAATTTTATTTTGCCAAGCTTTTCGAGGATGCTGTTATGGGACACTGTACGTTTATGAATTAAGAATGCGCAAATGTGGAAGGGTAGATGAGCTTGGCCCTTTTTTTAGATCTCATTTCTTTTGAGTGTGTAAGGTTTGGCTGTATTTCTACAAGTTTTTGTTATGTGTGTGATCTCATTACTTTTTAAAGTTCCATTGCAAAATTATATGTTAAAATATAATAATTTTATCAAAGTTGATTTAATTTCTATGGTATTAGCAATAACAATATAGGATGTAAAATATCTAGACCCGGATTCATGTACATCCTGGGTATAGGTGGTATAACCATGGTATAACGACGGTATAAGGACTGGACCCCAATTCTTGAGTTCGTGGGAGATGACTGTTGAAAACGCAATTTGAAAACGAAGTCGTTTTCGTTTGACACTTTAAAAAGATATGCGTATAGCAAAGAGCTCGAAAAAGTTCTATATTTATTCTAGATGGCAGTGCCTTCATAATCGAAAGACGAGTTGCGTGAAATGATTTGATTGTTGCAATTATGTAAACAAACAGATGAGCAGGCGCATATTATTTTGACACCTTGCTTCGACATTGTGTTTGTGTGTATTGTGTGACACAACTATGTTGTGCTGGCCTAGGGTTGGCTAGGCTTGCCAAACATGTAATGTAAGTAATAATTTTATCTAGTCCTATAGCCTAATGGAACTTTAGACCTACACTGTTGTATTATAAATAATTTTCTACATCTGGGCCTAGGTCAGGGACGGTTTCTGATTTGTTTTATGAGAGTATAATGACAACTTTTCTCATTTCACACATAGAAGCAAAATTTAAAATGTCCGCCATTTGTTTACGTATCGCACTTTCCCGCCGTACTCTGCTTATACCGTCAACAAGTGTCAAGTAACTATGGTTACTTGTTGATTGTATAAGGCTTATTTTAAAACCTTTATTTGGAAGCCTTCCAACAAACTTTTTCAACTTTTTTTTTCAAAAGAGACTATAATACTATAACCTTAATGTCCATGTAAAATATGAACATTGTAGTCCCACCCGTCTGGTCAGAATCGCGGGCCGACGTATTAGATGTAAGTAGCAGTAGTAGCAGTAGGAGTAGCTAACATCCTTAAAGTGATTTTGAGCATGTTTCAAGCCATTTTTTTCACCAAGAAGGAATGGTCGTACCCCAATAAAATTTGGCATGTGTTGTCAGGTACCTAAATTCCCTCGATTGTGATAGTTTTCAAGTTCACATCACGTTACATGACGGCTGGGTAACACCTCGAAATCACCCCAACTCTGCTTGGTGTATAAGGTGCTTGAGTGTGTAGCGCACCGCGGCTTGGCTGCGGCGCCCTAACGGGCACCTAGATTGTTAAAAATACTATCATTAGTCACTTGCTCACTTCCTAATTACTTTCTAATTACACATACTAATTACTAGGGAAACACCGAAATCGTTGATAAATGAGTGAGTGAGCCATGTGTTGAGTACCCGGGAACATCCCCTTTCCTCCCCTATACCTAAGGCTAGATCTAGCCCAATATGGGGAATGATACTGTGTATTCAACACATGGCTCTCTCACTCGTCTATCAACGACTTTGGTGTTTCCCTAGTCTAGTTGGCTAAGGCGCCCTTATACCCGGAATGTGGGAGACCTGGGTTCAATCCCCTGGTCGGAAAAGATTTTGTAGTTTATGGATTGTATTTAAAAAAATATTAAACATGTTTTGAAATGCATATAAAGCAGTTTAGTCTACATCAATCGTGACAATACTATGGAAAACATAGCCAGTACGATATACGAGTAAAGATTGCAAGGTTTACTCAATGTCCCAGCGGAATTTAGGGAACCTTGGTCACTGTTATGCATGTTATCACAGCCTGCCAAAAATTATTCAATAAAAAAGAGTACTTCAAGAACAAAAAGCATTGTTGTTAAGAGAATAATATAGGACATGTGAAAATAGGCAGTATTTTGAATATAACGTTGACTTCCAGCAAATTGCTGTTTTCTCGGCCGTTAATCAGCCGATCGGCATGAAATCTTCAGCAATACAATTGCGAAGGTTTTCTATAGAGCCCTCTGGTGCCGGATTTTAAGAAAATTTATACACTTATCTAGCATGAATTTTTTAAAATAGCAACATTTTTACAAAAATACTGTTTCACGCGCTGTTTCATGGAACTTTAAAAAATACCCCCAGACTCTTATTTCAGAAAACTTTACTCTGTCGCCCTGAATTGATGAATTTGCTTTTCAACACAGTCAACAGAATTTGCCAACCGTTTAGGAAAAAACAGCAATTTCCTAGGCATTGTTTTGCGTTTTTTCTTTCGACCGAAGTCCGCTAGATGGCGTAGGTGCTGCGAAAAAGTCGTGAGACGATTTCGTGTTCGACCCAGTGTTTTGTGGAATTTGAGGGGAGGACCTGGTAAACTGACAGTATCTTGTTACGCGTAGGAAGTCAATGTAACTGGCCAAGGAATTTCCGACGTAAAATCTATGCCAGAACCGGGATTTGAGACAAGGACCTTGGAGCATTGGATTGGAACTATGCATATAGGACACCATTTATCATATTATTTTGTCCCCACCAACTACTATCAAAATAAAAATATGTTTATTGTTCTTGTTCTTGTTTGTTGTAAGTAGTCTATACTATTTTTAAATGTTCTATGCATTGTGTTTAGTGCTAGTGGTGATGCAAATGCAATGTTGTTTATTTTCCTTTGAAAAAAACGAATCTTTGGCCGGATTAATCAATTTGATCGGCGATGACAATGGTAAAAATGAAGTGCCCCCATTTTTTTATGAAACTGACGGTCTTGCTGAGATGATTGTCAGAAATAAGATTGATTGATATTGACCTTTACGACTTACGACTTCGCCATGTGTGTAGCGCACTTCACTCGCCAAAATTATCTGCACAAACAAGAATTTGAACCCTGGACCTTGTGCATTGGAAGCAAGAATTGTCCGTCCCTAAGGACCTCATTTATCATATTTGTAATTATTTATAATTTATTATTGTTGTGATGAAGGTACAAGTAAACAATTTTAAAATATATGATTTATTTACCTAAGTAGAGCTAGTGCTAACGATGATACGTTTCACCAGATGGATTCTTCAATGTTGGCAAATACACAAATAACACAATAGAAGAAATCAAGATCCCTTTTTCGGTTTTAAAACAGTCCCTGGCAGCCTTTCGGATACAAATTGTCTCCACGTATTATATTTATTATTTATGCACTTACGCTAACGGAGACGAATTCGGTTGGTATATACGAATAAATTAATGTAGGGTCTGATTCTGCTAGATATCGCAAGTGCAGCAACGATTATCATACTCATTATTGGTGATTATCGTTCGGTGAATGTGTGATTGTGTTGTATTGGGGACGGGGAACGGGGAAGAGGAGCGAGCATGTGCGTCTGGCTATCATCCTACAGCTGTCAGATAACACGTGCTGTATCACGCGAAGCGTTGATTACTTCATGAAGCATGTGCGCGTTATTTTGACCATCTACGTCTATTGACGTCAAGGTGGATCAAAGGAAGAGGGAAAAGACAAAGTTACGTTTCAATGCAAAAATGAGATGGCTTTTCATTGAATTATAAATTAGAAGCTCGGCTTGAAGACTACAGGTCAGAAAAAATCCACGGACAAGAGAGAACGGCAAGTTTCTTGACTATAATATAATGCCTAGTTTCTAGTAGTAGATAATCTTCTAAAAACTTGTATTAACCCCCCCCCCCAATACCAGGAGTTGGGACAATTATTGCTCTTTGAATCCCGTGTCGTAGGACTACATTCGACGATGTTTGCACTGTTAAAAATGAACCCGAACAACAAAATGTCATACAATCATTTCATAGCCGCTGTTCTAGAGATTGTTAAGGTGAAGAGAGGTACGACATGCGTTTTAGGCAAATTGCTTCACCGCAGGCGTCTGAAATTTCAAACATATATCACGATATACTAAATATATGGCTCTACAGTAACATATTTCTAAAATTTGTTTTAAAATAATTAATAAAAAATCAATTAGTTTAACGAATTTCAAATTCAAAGTCAAAATTGACTATAATATATTCGTGATTTTTTTCTGGATGATTAAGAAAGAAATTGTGAAATCTATGACCGTAGGGCTGTGTATGTATGCTTTATTGACAACTTTGCAAAGTTTCATATATGAATATGATGCTTCTTGGCCGAGCGAATAGCTATTTGCTCACTGCAAAATGTGTCCTATTCTCTCTGAAGGCGAGATTACTTATTGAAATTACAAAACTAATATAATATAATCCGCTCGCTCTGTATACCACACTCACGCTCCGCTCACAAAAGCGGCCACTTCAATTTGAAACTAGGAGAACATTCAAAATATTTAAACTTACACCTGCCAGGTCTTTGTCTGGTATAAAATAACCTTGTCTCTTGAAAATTGCACTTCTATATACATTTAGTTCATATCAATTTTTCCAAGAACACTCACGGAACGATTGCAGTCATTCTTCACATCGAAATAAAAATCAAGTTTGTAAAAGTTCTACGATAAGATTTCAATCCCACACACTCCCAGAGTTGAAACTATTATATCAATCAATGACTACATCTAAGAGTGTGTACGGTATTTACAAACTATTTACAAAATGATGTCAAAATGTGACGCGTACTACCCTCTGGTGGTGTCCAGCACCCTCAAGATAACGTATAGCGTGTTCCGAATACGATCTATTTTGTTCGTCAATTCAATATAATATAATAGTTAGATTGAAATCATAACAATACCAATATTACTACTTTGTTTTTAAATATAACTAAACGGTTTTAATGCTATTATCAAATTTTGTATAATGTAATAAAGTAACTCTTAGTTTGATGCAATTACAACTTAAATTTAAAAAAAAAAATTGTATTAATTAGAGTCTACCCACTCAGTTATATAACTGATTTTCAGTGGGGGACAGTAAATCAAAGCAACCAAGCCAACCCTGTAGGCCCCGGCGCAATCGACAAGTGAACGATAACCAACCAAAGATCGATATATTTAATAGAAAATATAGCTATCAGTGGTATGGACAGTGCGATCACCCATAATCAACAAGGCCGATTCAGAACAACTCTGAATTTATTATGTGCTTTGTTGCTAGGACGGCTCCAAAGTCACCGTTTACAAACTCCTAAGACAAGAACTGATGGACTTGAGTCCAAATCACAAGTTAAAAAACTTTTTGACTTTGACGGTGAATGGACCCCTGTACCTTCTGCATTGGAAGCAGGTACGCTTACCACAAGAAATATTTTCATTGATTTTTCAATGAAAAAGTTCACGAATATTTAAAAAATACTCGTTCCAACATCTCAGTCACAGTACCACACGGTCCATGACAATACTCGAGATGCATAAACAAATATGTGTTCTCAATAACGAATAACTTGAACTCAATATCGTACAAATACATTTTGATAAGAGACATTTTAGTCATCAACTATAAAAATCCCACGTACATTACGCTAGCTGTATTACGGAACCGACTGCATTCTGTACGTATTCTGTACGTGCATTCTGTCTGTATACCTATATGAATGCGTGTAAATTTGTTTCATTGTGACATCTGTAAAGTGTAGTGTAGGTATTTTTTTTAAAATTCATTGGCTGAGATTATTGCTTGAAAGTAGAACTTGGGTAGGCATATGGTGTGTTATACACGGTGCATTGAGATACGCATAATTCGATACCCGGAAACGATCGCACTGAAAATATGCGAGTGTACCCGTACAACAATCGCTCTTTTCAAATACCATGAAAATGATTAAAATAACCAGTGTAATAAGATTTAAATTCTCAGTAAAACGTACTACAAGGAGTGACATCGCATATATTTTTATTTTCATTGTTACATCCATATTTTGAATTACATAATATATAAAGTAAGGTATAATAAATGTTTTGCATGAACGTGTTATAAGCTATCAATATTTATCATTATGATTCTGTATAAATTTTCGCCTAGAATAAATGTATTTAGAAAATAGTTATATTATTTTCAGTGGCCTAAATTACTATTTTTGTCCATTTGACTTGAAAATGAATGTTTAAATTAAATTCGTTTTGAAGTGGAAACCTTGTCAACGTAATAGCCACAGGCCATTTGATGACACTCAGACCCATCATTTTCCTTGATCTCGACCCAAGAAAACTACGGGTACAACCTTTCGTATGGATAGCAGCTGGTATCAAAGTGGCAACCTCGCGAATGAGGATATTGCTTCTGACGCGTAAGAATACTTCTATCGGTGAAGCAGTCCCAATACCATTAAATAACATCACCAATAAAGATAAAAAATGAATACTTTTTGTCATCTGAACATCTGATAGCGTGATATGAACATGGCTCGAATTTAACGCTCGCCCGGTCGCGCGAGGCGAGTGCATTGTTGCGCGGGCGAGTGATTTTTTTGAGGAGCCTACATAAATTGCGTACATTACGTTTCATACTACGCGGTCAACAAATATGTAGCCGTATTTACAAGGAGTTGATAACCCAAACAAGAAACAGAAACCTAATCCTACTGCAGACAATGCAAAATATGAGAAGAATCGTGTGCGCCTTTTTCAAGAACGCTGGCTAACAGAACACACGTGGCTACGTTTTGACCAACAACCAAATTCGATGTTTTGTTCTGTTTGTGAGATATCTAACGTAGGAGATAAGCACGGTCCATTTGTAAAGGGTAGCCAAATATTACGTAATTATTACGAAATTAAGTATTTAAGTTATATTAGTACTAGTAGTGGTTTGGAGTAGGAATACGGACTAGTGTTTTTAATTTCGGACTAGTAAATTTACAAGAGCACCATGTGTTTAGTGTCGTCTCGCAGCAGTGGCAGGGGGGAAGGAACGTGTCTGGAATGGAACTGACTGACCATATCTGGAGAGAATTGAGATGCGTTTAGTTAATTAAAATAGCTAAAAAATGTTTTTATAGTGTTGTTATGTCATATGAAATCAGTATAAGTTAAATTGAAATGTTTGAATCGCACTCTAAGCAAAAGATGTAGGACTGATGATCATGTTAAGATACGTGAAGTCATATTCATATCCAGGGCTCGAATTTTAAAATATTTGCATGGCAACCAGCGCTCGAGGCCCAGATTGCCTTGCGTAACCACCGATAACCGATATACGAGAGAATCGCTAGACACGCCACACACACACCACAAAAATCACGCTCCAAATATTTTATTAAAATTCGTATTGTCCCAAATACAAACATCAGATGAATTAGTTTAATGTCAATTTATAGTCAAAGGATGAAGGTAGAAATGTTTATAAGTAACATTGTGCTAACGCAAGATTGATAGCAAACAATGACTAATTAACAATCGGGGCGAACAGATTATGATACAATTACGATTATCTTAAGCAACATTTTGGCCTTTCGTATAATCCGATTTCATTGCAAATTTACATACTAATACTTTACAATAGTAAAAACCACTATGCAAAAGGACGTTAACGTATGTTTCAATCTTCTACACATAAAAAAATAAAAAATCCTCTACAAGATAAAAACGTGCTCCAAAACATAATTTGATTGGACACCCCTGATGAACTATTGAATGAAACTAATTGTTTTTTGGCACTATACACAACTGTTTGGACATGACTAAACACATCCACCCTGCATTTTGGAATAATTTGGCAATATCATCGTAAAGTTTGGCAAAACAAACGTATACACAAATATTTTGATTTCGTAATCTGAATATTTTCTGTAACACGTGGATTCGCAACTAATAACGCCAGGAAAATTTATTTGGTAGTATTCTATTACCAAACTATAGAGGCGAGGCGTATTTGAGTTTCGTTGTGATAACGCAAAATTGACAACGGACTTTTGATGAAAAACTATCGCAATGTGTAATATGTCAAAATTTACGGCTGACTAAACTTGCATTTAGGAACACTTACGCCCCTCAAAAAGTATGAAATTTTAAGGAGTGATGCAGTGTTCTTTTGGAATCATGCCTGTAAAGTTTCGTTTACATTGGTTAATATCTTCTACCTCAAATAAATGCATAGGTCTTGACGCGCTCCAAATGTACACAGATACATACATCTATAAACTTGTTGCAAACCTATAAGGCCGCTCCCGAGAGTCGCGCTCTGAAAAATGGAAAGAGAGAAAGAAAAAAGAGAAAAAAGAAAAGAAAAAGAAAAAAAAATCATTAAAAAAGAAAAAGAAAAAACTGATTTTTCGACGATCCCACTCAAACGAATATGAGGTTTGCCAAAAATCAGGAACAGCAAATCAGGGAGTAATCAAACTTTCTTTTTGCTCTATATCTCCTTATAACGACCATTAGTCCGTGGAACAAGCGTAAAATCATTTCAAAGCCGGAAACCAGCACCAAAATTTAGGAGCTGGTAAAAGACATATTTCAAAATGTTATTTTCACGGGGGACACGCATGGTAGCAAATAAGTCACCTGTTATGGCGTCCTCAAGATGGCCGCCAAAATGATTCTTAAAATTGCTGTAACTCAAGAAGTACGTAACCATCAGATTTGGATAAAACAGGTATTGTTTTAATGGATTTTTAATGCTTTACAAAAAATGTCATTACAAATTTTACCGTAGTATTAATTATATTTTATTAACTACCGGTATTACAATGTATGGCAATTATAGCACTTTTTGGTATATATAATTATTTATACGTAGAACTCGTCAGATTGTCCATTTTTATGTGTTAACAGTTCTTAGAAAATTCGTACCGGATGTCTGTTTAAAATTTCAGCGCAATCTGTTCAGCGGTTCGGCTTTTTTTCCATGTACACACAGACCCACGCACACACCCACAGAATCACGGAAGTGACATATTTCTTGAATGAAAAATCCTCAGTCGCTCCCTTGTCTAATTATGTGGTAAAAAATAATTTTTTGAGGTACCTAATAGCCCCTTTAATGAATTCTCAAATTAGACATTTCTGTCAAATGAAGGTCAAAATTAAAAATTTTGCTTTTAAAAGTGCTCTGGAAATAAATCTCAAATTACAATCATTTCAATTGCTTCCACATGCTCAAACAATGAATATGACGCCATATTTTGGCCAAAAGTCCACATAACTCTGAAATTCATTCACCTTTGGCGGCCATTGTATACGTTTTAACACATCTGTTTTTTTTAAACGTTTATCGATGTACAAAAAATAATACTACATACAAAATAAAATGTAATAAACTTTATATGATCAAAAAACTCACAAAGCCAGAACATGGCCTAACTGTGGGGTGCAACAGACAAATTAAAAATTACTAGGGAAACGCCAAAGTCGTTGTTAAACGAGTGAGTGAGCCATGTGTTGAGTACCCCGTAACATTCCTTTTCTTCCCCCTACCTTATGCCTCCCTAGCCTATCATAGGCTAAAATAGCGCATTATGGCCTTACAGTTGACGCACCCTTATACAAATTAAACTTAAAAACCCTATTAGCCTATTTATACCAATATAATTACTAGGAAAACGCTTAATTCCCGCCACGTTGATGGATGAGCTTTTTTGTAAGTTTTCAGTTTGCGTAGGACCACTTTTCCTTTGCAAGTGCTTTTTGAATGAATTGTGGGTAATTGTTGTCAAGCTTCTATTGTTACTTGTTAATTGTTATTATAAACCTCAAAAAACTTATATTAAAACCTTTATTTCTATACATTCTGGCTAACTTTTTCTTTCAAAAGGTACTACATCACTATAACCTTAATGTCCATGTGAAATATGAACGTTGTAGCCCCACTTGTTTGGTCAGAATCGGCTCAAATGTCACTTAAATATCGCACTAAAAATCGAGAAAAATCGTAAAAGTACGATATTCATGAGAAATATTTTTTTAATTGTACCCAAAAACGTGGCAAGCCTAAGTTCAGAGAAAACGAAGGTCCCCTCCAATTTTCATCAAGATCCCATATGCCGTTTGCCCGGAATCGTGCGAACAAACAGACAGAAAAACAAACAAAAATAACAAAAAACAAACAAAAAAAACCCCCGAGTTGGGGGGTCAGTGAAATTAAAGTCTTTGCTTTGCTCATTCAATCAAACTTAAATGCAAATGTTCCCGGGTACTCAACAAATGACTCGCTCACTCGTCTAACAACGACTTTGGCATTTCCTAGTCTAGTTGGCTAAAGCGCCCTTCTAGCCGAAATATGGGAGACGTGGGTTCAATCCCCTGGTTGGGAAAGATATTTTAATTTCTGGATTGTATTTTAAAAATTATTAAACATGTTTTGAAATGCATATAACGCAGTATAGTCCATCATCTGTGAGTATTTTAAAAATTATTAAACATGTTTTGAAATGCATATAACGCAGTATAGTACTCAATCTACGAGCGAAATTTGGGGGTACCTTGACGTGCAACATTCGTCAGACCTTGCATAGGCACGGCATTTCACAGCCAGGTAAATAAAAAACAAAATATATCTTTTCAAAATCTAAACCATTGCCGTTAAAATAATTTCTAAACATTGGAAGCCTTTTTTTTCAATTTATTATTACTTGTAGGTTTAAATCGCGATGGATCTAGCTGATTTTGTTAGCAGTTCTCAGTAAACACTTACCGGATGTCTGTTCGGATGTTAAGCGCAATCTGTTCAGCGATTCGGCTGATTTTCAACGTACACGCACGCAGACTAACAGACGAAGGGCCGTTTAAGTAGAATGGAGATCACTCCGTTCGCTGCGCTCACTCGTTTAAATAAGAAGGTGACAATACAGAGAACGGAACAAATACCCAAAATAAGCACAAAAAACAAGTATATATAACTATAAATACTAGGAAACGCTCATGTTGGACGCGTTGATAAGCAAGCACGTGCTATAGCTCGACCCACATTGCACATTTTTTGTAAATTTTAAAATTTGCGACGTTTGCTGTCCACGTTTTCAATATTATTTATTATTGCCAAGGTATTTGGGTAAACCCGTGGGTTAACCTTTACATCCACCGCCATCTAGAAGACCTTGACATCGTTTCCTTGGGAAAACTATTTTATCTCTTTGGTTACAAATAATACACTGCTTCCTCGATAGTATTTTGATAACTTCTAGGTGGCAGTGCATAGTGCGAATTTTCGTTGCCATGGTAACGATACTTTTGTTATTATGTAATTTCCATCTACACTACTTATCGGATCAAAATCAAATTAACATATTCGTGACCGGATGGACATTCTAAATGATTTGACCATCTCAGATTTTGTCCCCGTGAAGTTTTGAAAAAAAAAACTTTCGATTAACTTTAATGTAACTTTTTAACTTTTTGAACGATTTTGCCACAAAACTAATGGCATTCAATCGAGAACAAAGCTTGCGGATGGTGAAAATTTCAACTCGATCCGAGCCTCCGTTCGACCGCTATCATGAGCCAAAAAAGCTGCACGACTTTCCGTTGCCATGGTAACCGTACTTTGTTATAATGTAATTTCCATCTACACTACTTATCGGATCAAAAAAAAATTAACATATTCGTGACCGGACGGACATTCTAAATGATTTGGCTATCTCAGATTTTGTCGCCGTTTAGTTTTTTAAAAAAAACTTTCGATTAACTTTAATGTAACTTTTTAACTTTTTGAACAATTTTGCCACAAAACTAATGGCATTCAATCGAGAACGAAGTTTGCGGATGGTGAAAATTTCAACTTGATCCGAGCCTCCGTTCGAACGTTATGGCGAGACATACAAAAAAAAAAAAAAAAAAAAACAGTGACTAATTTTTCCGGCAGAGTCAAAAACTGGAAAGACTC